>JAKWJA010000552.1:0-22414 GCA_027704765.1 Solanum habrochaites | reverse complement strand
ATTAATAGTACTCCACCTCAATTATTAACGAGATAACACTTAGTATCACTTGTGGTCCAATCATTTCATTCAAATTCTTCCTCATTAGAATATAAAAAAAATAGCTATTGTCAAATTTTTAGGTGTTGATTGAGTTTTCATAACATACGACATGACCAATTCACAACGAGTATACAATTGAAGGTCTCTATTATTAATTAACTATAGTTATATTATGTAAATTTTTCACATAATAATCTTTTCTGATCAGCGTAGAAGGATTAAGTGGATTTTTTTATGACCCTAAATTACTTGGGGTATTTAGCTACACCATCAAATCATCCAAGGTTGTATATCACACATGAAGAAGCATTTTAGAGTAAAAAGATTAAAAAAAAAAGAACGTGAGAATTTGACGAGAGGTAGGTAGCTCGCTTTCGGAGATTTTAAGAAGTGTTACTATTGATGTACATTGTTGTAGCGGGCTGACTTTTAAGATCAGTTCTTACAACTTGTCGTCAACTCGACTTATTTTTTTGGTATTTTCCTGCGAATCAATCGATCATTATTATTTATTATATTTTGTACCTTCTTGCACGAATCCTCTTTTTGTTCCCCTGATGTAATGCCAAATTCGACACGTCAAGCTAACTGACTTTGTCTCCTTTTGATGATGATAAGATATCTATTTCTTCTTCATATGTGGGACTTCTAATTCAATACAGGTTAATTACTCATCATACATACAAATTAATTATTATGATAACATTAACTGCAGCTAATTACTACTAATTATAGAAACTAATTGAAACAATTTTTTAAAAAAAAATTGTTTAGAAATAAATTGCAGTGATGTGGCGACGAAAAGAACAAGTATCTACAAAAAGCTTCCACACAAATACTATATGTAATTGTAAGTCCCACTGAAGTTAGACTTTCAATGGCTATTACAGACGCTATCAAAAGGTCTTATACTATTAGTTTTCCAACTCTCATCGCCACTAAAGAAGGATTGCAGTAGCGACTTATGTCATTAATGTTTAATACTTCAATTTGCAGCTCTAATGCCACTAATCTTGATCGATTTGTGGCAACTATTATCGCCACAGGTACTAATTTTATTTCTTACAAATTTTGTTGCCACAAACTATCTTTTCATGTAATTCAAGAAACATAAGAAAACTTCCTTAAACTAGATATAACAGTAATTCTGATTACTAAGAAAACTCCAAGAAATATACAATCACCATATTTCATTATTCAATGTCATTTTCATGCATATCCAAATGAAAAAGAAAAATTAACTTTAAGTGTCTTCAAGCTCCCCTCCTTTGTCATGAGTTTTTGGGATAACGCAAGAACCTTGCCTTATTAGAAAATACACAGACCCTAGTTTCCAGCACTTGCTGGTGGTACAATAAATTCAAGTTCACCAAATGCATTCTATTATAGTGTTCTCTAATTCGTTCACAAAATTGATGAAAACAAGCTAGTTCCATGCAAGAAGAGAAACAATGAAGAAGTGGCATCTCGGGATAGTGCTCAAATTTACAGAGAACTAACAATTGGCCACTTGGTCTCAAGATTTTGCACTCATTTATAACAAAAATATCAATGATATATACCAACTGTGTTTACCTGTTGAATTCCGCATTATAGAATCCACAACTTTTAATCGTTTGTCCACGTCTAAGCGAATGTGTTCTTGGAGGTTCCTAATCCATTTCTATTGAAATTGTGCCTTGTTTCCTTGCAACTTCAAAATCCAATCTTATTTTCATGTCAGCTTCCTACTTGATTTCATGATCAACATTGTAGCAAACAACTTCTAGAAACAAAATAAGGAATAAATATGATAAAATTGCATAAGCACAAAAATTGGAGTTGAGAAGTATCTCTTGAAGACTGATGTTTAATACTGAATCTTGACCATTACTCAAACTAAAGTATCAAAAAATCAAATTATAGTTAATTGTGGTAAATTGTGTTTGTCACTCCATATTAATTTGTTTTTTCTAGCGCATCTCCATCATCATCAGGTTAATGTTTTTCTTTGAGTTTTTCAAATTCGTATTTAAATACATCTAAATATGGGTCATGGCTTTTCTCCTAATGTTCAAGTTTAATTTTAAAACACAGTATAACACATTCCAGATGTTCTCGCACACAAACTATACTAGCAACAATGTTTCACAACATATCGGGATAATTAACTGATCAATGGATTTTTTTTTCTAAGGGTTTTCATTTCCTATTAACAATTTTTAAGATGCTGATTTGATTATCAACTAAAAAATAAAAAATTAGTCACATACACAAAAAAATTAACATTTATTTATTACACACTCATTGATAGACCTGAATGAAAGGTAGTAAGGGAGGTTATTGACCTTCTCCGAGACAACAAATTAGTGAAATCTCGAATTTCCCCATTGAAACTGCTTGTTCAACGAGGAAGACAACTGGGGCGAGGGCGAGGATCTCGCCGTCCTTCTGCCGACCGGTGCCTAGAGGTGGAGTCTTTTTTTTTATTAGTTGGTTTAAAGTTGATGAATAATGGGAAAGGGATTGGGGTCTTTAGTTTGGATTATTTGGGTTTGGTGGGTTTTTGGTTTAAGAATTGAGGCCTGTATTTAAAAGGGAAAAATTAGCAAACTAATCATAAAGTTTTACATAATTATTAAAAATATTTATACTTTAAAATAATTATTAAAAATGTCTCTGTATCAATAATTTAGAAAATAAATTGAATATTAATATAATTAATTTTCTTTCCTTTTATTTCTCAAATCAGTCTCATATTGAACCATTATTTATTCCACTATCCAATAAAAAAAGAAAACTCATTACCCAGTCACCCTTCTTTTTAGGTTTACCTCAAATCATTCTTATCTCTCTTTTCTCGTCTTCACCATTGTTATCTCCTTTCTCTGTTCAAATAATCAACTCTTCAAATTTCATACACTTTATTTAAGAAATCTCATAATTAATTCAAAAAAATTTCACCCATTGGTAAAGTAAATTCAAGATAAACAAGTATTTTTTGAAGTTTCTTTTGATTTTGTTTTCATATTCACCAAGTATTTGTATTTCGAATTTTATGTCTTTTAATCAGTGTATTGTTGGCTTTTTGTTTGTGAGTTTTGTTTTCTATTCACCAAGTATTTGGTGAGATTTTCCTCGTTTGTAGTTTACTTTTCTGGTACAGTCTCACTTCATCTTGCTAACCAAGCCACCGAATTTTGAGAAGTGTGCATTAATCTTCTACTTCGATGATATGGTTTCTTCGCAATCAGTATAATACAGAAATACATGTATCAATAATTTTTCTTAGATTTTTTTGTTCATCTGTTCCCTAAGAAACTCTAGAACAAACTTTGAAGAATTGATAAGAAATATAAGTTTAAAGAGAATTTGACAACTATAATGAAACTAGTAGAGAAAATTAGAATCAGAAATAAATTGAGAAAAATATACGAAATATTTTTTTTAATGACGAAAATCAGCCCACTGAATGCATATTTTCCCTTTAAGGAATCATTTCCCCTCAAGTAACCCGGGTTTAATTAATACATCCTCCCAGATAGAAATACTTACTCATCTGTAATCTTACTAAAACCACGGTCATCAGTGAACCACTCATGGCAATAAAGTAAACTTAAGATAAAAGATTCGTAAGTTAGAAAGAAGTCCTATAATTTCATTGTAAAATGAAAGAAATCCCTCAATTTATAGAAACAAAGGGTAGTGTGAAAAGATAATTTCTATGTTTCCTTACGTGAAAAGGTCACAAACCTTCAGAAACGTCACAATCTTTCGGAAAATCACACTTTCATAAAGTCACAACTTTTGTCGTAAGAAAAAAAAACATCTCACAAAATTTATATTAGGTAGGAATAGCTAAGAAACTAAAAATATTCATTTTGGAAAGAAAAGGGAAAATCTAGAAAATTTCCTAGTTAAGAAAGTGAGTTTTGGTCATTTTCATACGGTCATAACTCCTAACTCAAGATGATTTAGAGGTAGTTCTTGATATAGTTGGAAATTCCTTGGATATATCTTCCCAACCGGCACAAAATTTGCGCATTTTTGAATCGTACGAGGGAGTTATGCCTATCGGAAGTTGGGTTGTTGAAGTAAGGAAAGTACCAATCCAAATTTAAGGGCAAACTAGTCTTTTCAAATCAATTTCCTATTTCATTTCAGGGATTTATTTGGGATAAACACAAGTTTTAGTTTAGATTAGAAAATCAAAATCATGCTTAGGGCTTGGAGAAGAGATAAAAGAAGAAGGAAAGGGAGAAAAGTCAAAGAATTCCCCAGTAACCCAAGATTTGCAAGTGATTTAGTTGGGTTGGTCTCAATAATGGTAAAAGTATATCTTTTGTGTTTGGTTAGTCACCACACACCAAACTGTTTTCAATTCATTGTTTAGAATTGTTTTGGGCATGATAAAAAGTGCGTTCTCTTGAAATCTTCTTTTCGAATTCTTATTGATTAAGTTGTTTGAATGCCCTTATTGTTGGCTTGTAATTCTGCTGTAATTTCGAGTTAGATCTATTTTATTGAAGATCCTAATGATCCTAGGGTTTTGAAAAAGAACTATAATCCGAAGGTGTAGGGTTTAGCGTTGATACTCTAGTAAGTAGAAGTCGTCACAGCCAACCTGGGCATCACCAGGCGCTTCGCGCCCAATCTGCGCCAGAGGGACTGGGACGACACGCCTACAAGTGAGCTCCAAGATGAAGCCTCTAACTCTCTGGCTTGCGGCTTTGCCCCGGATGTGCCCGAATCTATATTTTTTGCCTAGTTTTCATAGTTTAACCTATTTTAGTCCTTCTAAGGTGTATTAACACTCTTTAGTGATTCTAATTGCTTCAAATGATTTCTTAACACCTAGGAATCACCAAACACACAAATCGTAACCTTGAATTCATAATTTCAATCAAGGAAAGCTAAGATCAAGGTCAAAGAAGTTAAGAGTCAAGTCCAAAGTTAAGAAGAAAGTCCAAAACAAAGTTCTTAAAGGTTTTTCAAGAATCTTTAATAAACGGTTTAAGAGCTGTTTTAAGACTCCAAGTTTTCAATTAACTAACGATGTCAAGAGTGAAGTTCTTCCTTCTAGAAAATATAGGGATTAAGTATTCCTAGAGTTGATTTAAACTCAAGTTTGGTAACTAAGTAAGAGTAAAAAGTTGAGTTCATTTCTCAAAATTATATCGATAATTTAAGTATTCCTTGGATTTTATTAAATTTTTTTCACCATTGAGATAAGAGGAAACTAAGATTTCTAAAAGAGGTTGAGCGATAAAAGGGGAACATTGATTACAAGAGAGCTTTTCTAAACCTAAGGGGTTGAGCATTATTCCCAACCAAAGAAGGAAGTTTTTTTTAAAAAAGCATAAGCTAAAGTATATTTTGGGAGTATTCACAATATGAGCTTAATAATGGTGAATGCAGAGTCCTCCTAAGTCAAGCTCTCCATAAAACCATATAGCCTCCTGGTATAAGACGGCATACTTTTAGATGATCAATAACTTAAGCTAGTGGATCCACTAGTTAAGTATTCTATGCGACGGCAAAGTTAAGACAGTTCTGACAGCATTAAGCAAGAACGATGTATCCACACTTATGTCTCATATGGTGGTTGTCAATTAATAGAATTCTCCCACAGTATAAGTCAAGTTGAGTTTGGTGTTGTGCATTTCTTTAACAAACTAAGTGATTACAAATTGTTTTATCAAGCTTTTTTATCTTGGGCATATGTCTTTTTACTTACTGTGTATTAGTAAGTTATTTAGTTGACAAGCCAAGGTAAGTGTCCCTTCTTATTCTTTTTCAAGCTTAAGTTGTTGTTAGCATTCCAACTCGCATACTCGGACATTCAATGTACTGATGTCAGTTGGCTTGTATCGTATCATGATACAAACGCATGTAACCAGGATCAGCATCATCCAGCGCCTCGTTGATCCAACTAAGCACTCGGAGTCAGTGGTGTGCCTCCTTGCATTCTGGAGGACACATATTGATTGCACTCAGTCTTTCTATTATAGGATGTTGTAAGGTGTGTTCCAACATCAATCTTAGTATTATAGAGGCATCATATACTGTTAGACAGTCAAACAATTTAGTTTTGAGTCTCTTCTTTGTATTGCCGATATTTTTCTATGAGACTTGAGTGCCCCTTTTGGTCAAGTCATTTAATTCAAGTTATTTTAAGAGAATGTTTTTCTTGTATTGAGTTAAGTCTTCCGCTGAATTAAGTAAGTCATACCAAGGGTACGCTCAAGGCCAGCAACAGTCATTAAGTGTCGGTTATGTCCAGCGTGTAGGCTGGGGCATGACATTTTTATAAAAGTCACAACTTTTCATTCAAGTCACAATTCTTCATAAAAGTCACAATTTTCCATCAAAGTAACAACTCTTCATAAAAGTTGCAACTCTTCATTTTCCATTCACACCTTTTAAAACCCAACAATCCCCCGTATGAATGATGAATGACTCCAAGAAAAAGAAATGGACAAGTATATGTACTTTACAAGCAAGAATTAATTGTATCTGGATAAGTAGGTTTCACCTTGGACTTTCCGTAGTAAACATATGTCAAATATTTATAAAAATATATTGTATACTAAAATAAAATGAAACCAGCTTGGGAATATGTTCACAGTTGAGAGGCATTTTTAACTTTTCCATTACTTTTGGATTTTGCATGTCCCCAGAGTGTTCCATTACACCACATTTAGTCCTTTTCCAGCGGGGGAATGGTCGGTTCTCGCCAGTGCGTCATAGTTAGTATGGTCTTTTAGTGCATATGTGGGCTTCAGGGGTTCTCCAGAAACTGAGTATTTCCAAAATAGTTTTCTTTTCCATCAATAAAAGTACAAATAATCATTAAATTTTCCAATTTATGGAGTATACTTCCCTAAAGTGGTTGTGTTCCATAATAAAAAAACAAAAATTATTTGAAGTATTTCCAATTTATGGAGTATTCCTAAAACGTTTGTTTTCCACAAGAAAAACACAAAAATATTTGAAAGTTTCTATTCTAATTTAGAAATATTTCCTAAACGTGGTTTTTTTTCCATAAATAACTACAAATTATTTGAATTTTCTAATAGTTCCCTAAAAAAAGCATGTACTTGTCTTAATTCTTCCACGTATTTCCTTTTCTAATATACAAGCCACAAAAAAATCATTAGGTTTTGAATAGTAAGAATATAAATAAACTTGACAAGGGTTAAGGCTCACTTAGTAAATAAAAAATTATTGTTTCTTCTCTCAAAAATTGCAATATGTTTCCATCAGGGTTTGTTCCCATGGTTTTTTTTACAAGACTCTTATTGTTTAGCGTTGGAGACCAATTGTTTCTCTTCTTTTTCTTTCGTTGCCCGATTTGACCATTACTTCAATTTTTAGTATACTAAAACGATTTTGGTATATTAACCCATGAGGAAGCATCCAAGATACCGGGGTAGAATTGGGAGGACTGTTCTACCAGTCCACCCAAATTATTACTCATCTTTTCCGACCACCAATTCTCTATGAGAAACTTGATAACGCTCTAATCACAAGCGTTTATTTCAATTTTAAAAGACGAGTTTGAAGATCAACAACATGTTCTAAGCTGAACAAATAACTCTTAAGTTGCCCTAAGCATCACGACTGTCCTGAGAGATGTCAGATGTATTTTGGTAGTTTTTATTACAAATTTGATCACTATTGCCATGGTAGAATTAGGTTAGCCATTGGAAGAATCATCAAGCAGTGGTAGAATGGTGCCACTAGTGAATCATCTTAGAGTTGCTAGAGCCGATGGAAGAATGATGAGAGAAATAGCAACGATGATTGTTTTGGTATGTCTATATGGGTTAGGGGAGGACGATGTATTTGGGTGCCTGCTCTCAGATTTTCATGCTCAGTTTATAAAACAAAGTGGTTACCTAATAGCCATTATTGGTCCGCGTTGCCTCTTTTGATATGCCAACGGATTAGATAAACTCCTAAAGGATCAACAATGTAAAGCCAAAATCATGTTGATAGTTGAATTATATTTCTAAGTTGTTCTTTCTTGTGTATGTATATGCAATACGACACTGAACCAAAATTTTTTGATGTCTATGATATTGTTGGAATTATATGGAATGTTGACTTTTTTTGCTGACTTCAAATTGTGTAATTACTTTAATGGGTTTGATAATTTGAAGTGTATAATTATTAGTTATTCCCTTCACTTTTCATTATTGTTCTAGTTCTCTTTATTTGTGGTGTATATATAAAGTCCGTTTAATATTAGTAGTGTTTTTTTATTGTAATGGTCAGCCATTTAAGTTACAACATCATTTATCATGTTCGCCAAATTACCGGAGAAGTCTATCATAAAATATTTGCTTTTTTTGATACATTCAAAATCCAAATTGGTTAAGAATCAAAAGTAAAAAAGAAAAATCGAAAATGATAACTATGTCTTTTAGTATAGTTATCGATTTAACATAATTCACAAAATCACAAAATCGTTTAATATGAATTACATAATATCGAAAGGATGGAACCTTACCCTAAACATTAAACCATTAATAACAATTAAATCAACCATGTAAAAGAGTGTGAACCATTCACTAAACAACTTTTCTTCCCCTGAACTCTTATAAATCTTGGTAGGGTGTCAATGCGTCCATTTAACTGAATTTTAGGTGAGGCAATTTGTATTGAAGTTTGATAAATTGACACTTTAATTGACCCGTCCTAAATCTACTGGACTAAAAATATGTGGCTGAATAGCTGTCTACCCCTAGATTGTTTATATATTATTGGCCCTGTAGAGATGTCATTTCTTTTATTTGGTGGTATTCACAAAAGCTCTTGATTATGTTTGTGTGCTATTAGTAGGGAAGGGATATGGGCAAATCGTTGTCGCAACCCCAAAATGTTATAGTGATTTCTCCAACTTACATAAGCACAAGAGAACAAGCTAATAATTTGGATTCAACTAATTTTAATGAACAATTACAATATTAACAACTACGACCAATAATCGGTAGATATAAAGGAAAAGGATATTGAGGTACTAGAAGTGGGGGATGAGAGGCACAATTTTTTTTTTTTCTCGCCTAAAACAAATGACATTCCATATAAATCTATTTTTTCGTCCCAAATATTTATTTATCAACCCGGATCCCTACACATAGCCCTTAACTCCGGTGGCTGCTTTGCCAATACAAGGTCTAGACCCATTCATAATTCAGTTGGACTTGTAGAGATGTTTTTGATGGGTGTGTAACAACTCAAGTTACCACATAGATGGATATATAATTAATAGAGAAGGAATAGACGATCCAATAGAGAAATAACCTTACAAGGAAACAAATAAAAGATACCGAACAAAAGAGGTAAAAATATAGAGCTGAACAGAAGGAGATGGTAAGCTTAGACTAAAAATGGAGATTTGAGAGGAAACACTCTTTTTCTTCACAATGACTAATCCCTAAAATCATCATATCACTATTCATTTTATGGAACTTTTCATTCCCAGTCTCAACCTTGGTCTCCCAAATTTAACCTGGCCCTTATTGCTTTTTTCTTTCCGGCCCAATAGCTCTTCGAGTCTCACTAAATAATTGTGTGACCTTGTATTCATATTGGTTGTACTTGGTTCATAAGATCTCCCGTCCTCAATAGAACCTTGTCTCAAGGTTGAGATAGCCACAGAACAGTATAAATTGAATCTTTCAAGACTTGAGTGTGGGTTGGAGAGGTGCAACAGTGGTGCGACAGTTGAAGAAAACAAAACACACAGTCAACTGCAGATTTTGAGGAAACATTCCATTTCCTTTTAGAGCATCATATTAACCAAGAATCAAATAGATGGTCCACCTTCTAAAAGTTTTCAGCTGCTCTTTTTTTTTTGCGAAGCCCACAATTTTCCGTCCTTACCTCTTTCATATGAAAAGAGTTATGAGCATCAGTAAACTAAGTATTTTCATAGGGCATGAGATTGTCGAGATAGTAGAATAATTCAGGATAAACAAGAAGGGATAAACATACGATGGGATTCGGCTCAAGTTTACTGCAGGAACTCAAGATTTGGTGAATAGAGATGGTCCCAGGCCTGCATCAAATGTTTTTCTAATCTTGTGAGCTGAGTTGCTTGGTGCTACGTGCACTCTCATCTCAACGATCTATGTTCCAACCGTATGGCAAGATAATACATAAGACTCGTTGGTAGCTAAACTCCCAAACAACTACTCACTATAGAAATGCTTTTATGTCATCCGAGCATTGACATTTGTGAACAACATAAACATCAACAATTGAAGCATTTTTCCGCCAACCACTGATCCACTTTCCATCACTATAGAAGCGCTCCAATGACCATTTTTCATTCACAATTTTGGTATGCAGCCAATTCATATAGTGAGAAAATGGGAGGGAACTCAATAATTTTATCCCCAGGATCCAAGATGTCATGCATTATAAACATAAGGAATTCATTAGCACCATATCCAACAAGAATATACTCAAATTCAAGGTTAGGACCTATAGCATAACTAGATGGTACACCCTGAGTGCCAAAGAGAACCATGATCTTTTCAAGGGTAGAGAAATTATGAAACTCCTGCTCAATCAAGTTTGTCATAGACTTAATGCATCCTTGTATCCAAGCAATACAAACAATTGGTGTAACTTTTTTCCCCTCTGGTGCCAATTTCAGTGCATTAGCTAGCCTGCTCACTTATTTTCTATCGCAAAGAGAAATCACCTCCTATGAGTTGTGCTAATAGTCGTTGTGGGAATCGAAATAACTTGGGACATATAATATCTATAGGTGCAATTGGTTGTATCTCCTACCAATGTAACTTCTTTGGGAACTATCATCAACATGGATTCACTCCGAATCGTATAAAGTCATGCCTTTTGTATTCCGGCAATACAATCTCGTCTACTCACATCCCACATAGCACAAGGTTCTGAAATCAAATTTTATGAAGTACTAACTGGCAATGGAAGAACAGATAGCACATGGGAGAATGCATATACTTTCTCTCCGGGATCCTACACTTGAGTCATAGAGTTAGCATAAGGCACGACGCCAATTGCAACCATCAGGCCCAATATTAGTAGTGGCTTTCCGTGTTCACTTTATAACCATGGATCTCATACACCAATATTTGTTTTTGTCATTTCCGAGAACAAACTGACCAGTATTATCCAGATTAAACGAAAATTGACACAAAATATTGTTAAAATTGAATTCACGAGTAAATTTTCCATGCTCCACAACAGGCATCAATTCATTTGAAGGCATGGTACTTAGTGGAACGCTATACTCTATATCCAGAATTTGTTTTTCATGATAGAGATTCTCAATAGTTGTAGGCTTCAAGAAAAACTCACAAAGATACATGTCGTCAAAAGGTCTCAGATTCAAATTTTATTTTATTAGAGCCACGAACCAGAGAATTAGTAGTAACATACCTCTTTGACTATCTTTTGAGAACTATTGAATAGTTGGGCTTCACTGTGGCTATGGCCTGATCTGCTACAGCAAGCATTTTGTTTGGAATATCGGTTGCACCTTCTACGACTACTATGGGGCACAAACTAGAAAACATTCTCGACCAAACCTTAGTGACTGAATATCGTATTCAAAGCTAGAGGTAGAGGAAGTTCCCCCCACTTCTTTGGTGGCCACATAACCTGAAAGGTCATTGATAAAAGTGTCCGGATGGTCCTCATTATCCACAGGGCTTGAGTTTTTTTGACCAAGGAGAAGAAATCTCTTTGTGAAAGATTGTAGCAGCACTAATACACACATAATCCTTCTTAGAAATAACTGAATATTTGTTCTCAATCTTCTGAAGTAAAGCTAAAATATTTGAAATTCTAGTGTCCCTCACAAGAGGCTTTGCATACATTCGTTGCGGAAAACGCAAGGCTAATTTCTCCTTGAAATGGGTCCAATTAAATTGTTTGTTGCGATACATCGGAACCATACGAGGGCCTCGCTATCGAGATATAAGGAAGAGGTAGCCATTATTCTTCGGATGGAAAAGTGAAGTATTGCTCTGTCCTATGAATCCAGTCATCCGGATTAACGTCACCACTAAATCGATCTAATACCAGCACTACCATTATAGTACGTCAATGAAAGCACCAAATGTAATAACTCAAGTTACCACACAAGAGGATATATATTATAATATATGAAGAACATGAAATACAATAGAGAAATAGAAATGACTAACTTCCTTACAATGAAACTGAGTAAGGATAACCTAACTGAAAGAAGATCAGAAAATATAGTGCTAGTGGAAGAGAAATGGGAATCCTTGACTGAGAAGGAGATGACATGAAACAGACCTTTTCTTCACACTTTGCATAATCTCTAAATAACATTCACTATGCTTTTTAATGGAACCGTTCTGCCCACTACTCACACGTTCCGGTTCCAAACGACCTATAGCGATTTGCTTGTTCTCGTCCCAATAGATCTTTCCCGCCCATAATCACTTGTTGATATTTGGTCTTCTCTTGGTTGGACTTGGGTTCAACAAGTGTGCACTAGTGTGTCTGTATAAAATTAGGAAAGTAAATATAAGGTGCTTAAAGAATGTTGTGGCCGTAGGTGAACTATTTATTAACAAAATGTAGAAAGCTAATGGAAAATCCATGTGAGTCTAGTTATATGTGTCCTTGTTCATGTTTAGGTGATCATAGTTTTGTGTATGCATGTTTGGATTCATGCAACTTCCCCTATACTTTTTTTTACGTTGTATCATTCACATACTTTAATTTTTGCAGGGACAAAAAGAAAGAGTTTGCGAAAAATTATATTATTAAAGAAGAATTCATAAGTTCAATAAACTCTACTTCCGAGTAGAAGAACGCATACTACAATGAGCAAGCATTCTAACCAACACGTTTGTGATGTGTTACATTTTGTGTTATTAAGCTTTCTAAACCGACAACAAATTTTGGACTACCGGATTCTGCAAACACGATGTAGCATTGAAGAAGGCCACCAAAGAGGTAGGCAACTTTCATGTCAGGCTGGACACAGTCAAGCATTGATGACATCAATTTTTTGTCTAGAGGTTTTTAGATGACGCATTCCCTATTATTATTACCAATTCTTTTCTTTTGAGAGTGTTTGGGAATCAGCCCTGAAGAGAAACCCTGGTAGCTCTTAATGACCTTAAAGGAGTTTTCTTCGAAGTCCATGCCTTGTCCTTCATAGGGGGATACAACTCTCTCTCTCGCTTTTTGGCAACTTTGGTCGTCACCTTCTTTTGCTGCTCTCAGTATTATTTCTGTTGTTTTCAGTAATCAATATCTTTTATCTCATCCTTTCCATTTTGAATTGTTGTGGTGGTGGTTTTGGCCCATTACCGTTTATTTTTTCCCTCGATTCTCTCCGATTTTCCATGGTTTCAGATAAGCCGAAGTATTGCTCAAACTAAGGTTCATTATATAACGCAATCACTAAAATACTTGGCTTTTTTTAAATTTTACAAAAGTGTATAACCTATGTTCACAATAACGTTTTAGGGGGTTATATTTTATTTTAAAGCTACAAGCGTTGATTGAGAATATGCTACTCATAGTAACATTTTACTCCTAAAACGTTAGTGTGAGTAACGTTTTACTCTTATATGTTACTCACAGTAACGTTTTATGGAATATTTCCAAATCGTGCTCTTTTCCATAAATAAAACTACATATGTTATTTGAAGTTTCCAATTTATGAAGTACTAGGTAAAACGCAGGGTGTAATTTCATTGTTTTTAGTAATATCTTGAGGGGTGAGTATTATATATTGCATTTCTGTAAAAAAAAAAGTAAAATTGAATTGATGCGTAAAATCTGTATGCCTCATAAGGTAGTAATGTAATGTATATACAATGCGGAAGTGTTATACATGTCAGAAATGTTTTTTTGTGTGTGGAAAGAGTTATTTATGATGTATATGTAAATAAACTAGTTCAACTATATATTTGTCTATCTGTTGTATTACATACTACAATGTACGTGCTCATTGTGGATTTTTCGAGTATTTGGAAATTTATGTCGTCTGATTTAATTTCTTACTTGTCGAAGTTGTGTACCTTAGAATTGCTTAAGTGCCTCATCATACGCAGTAAAATAGTATCACGTCGGACTTAGCATGTAATTAAATAATATATGTAATAATAAAATATTTTATTTGTAGATGGATGTCATAGTAAGCGGACGTAATTTTCTATATCAAGTGCAAGTTATGTATTTTAACAAAGTCATATATTACCTACCAAAAGTACAACTTGTAAGCCTGATGTTACATGTTTGTATTGGTTGCTCTGATAAAGATATGGATGTGATTATTTAAATATGGTCTATATTATATTGAAAAATTTGTGGCCTCTTCAATTCATCCTACCTGGCCGATCTTGTTTTGTGTAGGACGGATGTTGTTGTTCGTGTGCAGCTTATATTCAGTCCTTGTTTGGTTGTCATCTCCATCATGATTCATTAGTTGTATCTCTACTTATCTGAATGTAAGACATTGTGAATTGGTGTTTATGAAATTGTATATTAGAATGGTATTATTTGATAGCACGGGAAAACACATAATGTTAAGAGAATACCTCGTCTCTTTCTACCACTCTAGGCCATGCATTTTGGAAGACTTCTTCGTAAACAATGTTTTTAATGGATGTTTGGTGTTCTGTGTCGCCGTCCACATTTAGGACAGTTAATCCTTTTCTTTTTTTAACTTGTGATACGGCTACATACAGTTGTCCATGTGTGAACACCTGTTTTAGAGATAAATGTAATATGAGGTCGGGTGTTCAAAATAAAATTCCCCCTCCCCCCCCTGGGGGTTTCATTTCCACAACACTGTCATGTTAAGCAAAAATCTATGAGGTTCAGGCTAGGAGTTTGAAGTTAAGAAAGTAGCAAGCAAACTGATGAGGTAAATGTGAACGAACTTATTTGAAGTCGAAGTCACCATGGACCTGATTGATTAGAGGCTTACAATTTAGTAGTTGGATTTGTATATTACGGGTTCAATGCCGTACAAAACCTTTTATATTCCAATTTGTTAATCTGATTAGTGTACTATTCATCAGCAAAAGTATGCGTTAATGAAGGAACACAAGTTTTTTACATAAGTTAAAATAAGCATATTAAACAGCCATGGAGTTCCATAAGTTTAATCAAGTCGGATGATTAAATGAATCATGATAGTTCTTTTTCGTCTGTATAAGGTTAGAGAGTGTATACAACAGTGGCGGAGCCACATGCAGTGAAGGGGTGTCGTCGTCAAAAAATTGCATTGTGTAGCTAGAATTAAATTAATATTTTATTTGTATATTTTTTTACATATTGACATTCCTTGAACTTCTACACGATTTTTTTTATTATATTTTGCTCCGACATCCCCTTATATAAAATTGCTATTTCTACTCTGCCCAACTGTAGAACTGTGTGGTAAATGATTTTGCTGAGGACCCAAGATCTACTAAAGGATGTATTTTATATTATAACTTTGAGTATGAACATAATACAAATATAATAGAGGTGAAGATGTTAAATAAATTGTCAGTCACAAACCTTAAAAATACCATTATTAAAGTATTTAAACAAAAGACATTGGTTCCACAACCATTGTTAATTGGCTCCTGGTGGTTCTTCCAAGATTCTGAAGTGAATGAAGGCCCTCAATTGGGCGTGTCGTCTTTGCATGTAGTTGATTCGTAATTTTCGTAGGTGAAAGTATGCCCAGTCGACGGGATTCGGAGGTAGTTCTGTTAATGAAGTAAGATAAGAAGGAAATATTAATTGTGAGAAAAAATAATGAAGCAAAAATAACGGGTGAATGATAATTTTATGTATGTTCACCTGTATTGAGCAGGGTCGTTTAAGTCTCCTTGGTTCCATAGAAGCAGATAGATGATTTGAGTCCAGAACGGCGTCCTGGTCAGCGACAAAGAGGAATAGTGCTCTTGTAAAAAATAACTTCAAAAAACAGAGGATGGAAATATGAAATGCAGGAAGAGTCACCATTGAACCAAAGTAGCGTCTCACATTGGCGTCAACGGGTTGGTGAAATTTATACTATGATTGAGCGGCCCCTCTCTGGGGGTTTTTTTCAACTTCCTTTGGATCCATACAACAATTCATTACTTTGCGTTCCATATAAGCCATTGGTGGTAGGTCGGAAAAGTAGAATAGGCAACAGTCAGTGCTTTGTATTCATAGTAATAATGTTGGTAGGCGTTATGAAGGAATGGTTCTCTTGTTGCATAAAGGTAAAAAAGCAGGGATTCAAACCCCAAAAGGAGGCAGATGTAGAAACATGATAGTTAAAGTATAACGGATAATGGAATTTAAGGCGATGGGTGGTCAACATGAGACAGAAAATAATTGAATGTAATGCTCAAATAAATAGGTCCTATAGAGAGTCCATACCTGGTTGAGAGGCGAGATTTGTAACACATATGCGTATTGGGGGTCCACAACAGAAGGATTATTTCTTTGGAGGCTTGTGCAGATGGGGGGCGTATTGATGTTTAACATAAACTCAATAAGACACATTCATGAGATTGGTGGCCTATTGGGGAAAACTGATCTCGTGTTCATTTCTAGTCAGAACTGGGGTGTGTATTAAAATTATGTTCCCGACTCTACAATCAAAACATACACAAACTACTCTAAGCTAATGATACCTTTATATATGCCTCTCTAACCGACATATTACAATGAAAATATCTTCTACTGCCTAACAACCTTCTAACTAACTTGCACGTTAAATCAACGCCAATGTTACCTGACTACCAACTTACCACACAATGACTTGTTCCATTCGTCTGTTTCCAACTCAAAATGTTTTGTCGTCAAATCATCTGATTCTTATAGATCACGCTAATACCCCCCTTCAAGCTACTTGGTGATATGAAGATCTTTTTCTGTTCTAGATTGGTGATACACTATAGAATGTTGAAGCTGCCCAACAGTTTTGGTGAGAATAGCAGCGGTTTCTTTCTCAGAGGAATCATAATTACTGGATGTTTACTATAGCCTGTAGACATTTTCTCTCGGGTGGTGTCCTCAAATGGGACAATCAAGTCGCATATCAATGTGCGGGGGGTTCTGTCTTTCATGAAAGGGGTATCGCAATAGCTGCAATATCATAGAAATATCGGAATATCTTGCAATAGAATGGTTGTCCCTTCGCTGTTACAATGCAAAGAACATGTAATGTCAAAGGGATGTCCAATGTGTTTGGCATAACCTATGATCGCAGGTGACCTCTCCTACAGTAGATTCAAGGATCTTCATGATACTTCCTTCATCTGTGACCTCTGGAAATAAGGATTATTTCTTGGATTTCATACTTGATCAGATAACCAGTAATTGACTTTCTAGTATTGACGCAAGACCCTTAATCTGCATCATAATATCCCTAAAAAGAATCATGTGACTTTGCTGCCAAGAGTACTCCGTTCCCCAGTGACTCTTGACATACTTTATTATTCTGGTGGCAGCATTCATGTGTGAGAGTTTAGGATCCTGAATAAATTGGCTTAAATTTTGAACCTCATAGTATATATCTGGCCTAATGAGTGTAAGATACAACAACCATCCAATCAATCTTTGATACTCACTAATATCCAATAAAACTGAATCAAAATTATCTCCCACAAACTCATCAAGCTCAGGTGTGGTCAATTTCTAATTCAACTCCACTAGTGTAGCCATGGGCTTGGAACTTCCTAGGCCTAAATGTGAAATCAACTCTAAAATCATATATTTGCTCTGTGCACTCATATACCCTTCTGAGCTTCAGGCAAATTCAATGCTCAATCCATGTTATAACGGTCAAAGCACCCATAAAAATGGAGAGAAGAAAAACGAAGAGGAGCCGAATCCAAAATGAAGTGTCAAAGCACCCTTAAAAAATCTTATTTTTTTGAATTTCGTACCAAAACTAATTGAGAACATCACATCATTAATGTGTTATATGTGTTATTACCTTCCTTTTATTTAGAAAATTTTATCACGGTATTTCACATAAATAAAAAATTCCACCTTGAAAATATTTAACAAATTATAATTTTAAATTCAAATAATTAATCTCATATCACGTGCTTATCATTTAAATCTTTTTTCTTTCTATTTTTGAATTTTCAATTTTGTTCTATTGTATTCAATATGGTACTAGAAAATATTTTCTTAAACACATTTTTATATATCTAAATCTAAAAAAAAAAGTGAAATTCTTTTGGAAGGTGGGGAAGAAATTTTTTATTTTTAAAAAGAAATCTTCTAAATTTTTTTATTAAGAAAAGGGGACGGGAGGTGGGGGTGGGTGGGTGGTTCAAGGGGGAAGGGGGGGGGGCTTGAATCTATTTAAATTTTTATAGAAGAATTTTAAAATGTAAAATTCTTTGGGGATGGAGTAGAAATTTTTTTTTATTACAAAAATTTAAATCTCTAATTTTTGGTTAAGGGAGAGGGTGAGATAAGGGGTGGTGGTTCAATAGGTGGGGGTAAAGATTTTTTACAAAGGAATTCCAAAATAATATCTTTTTTTTGTGTGGTGTGTGGGGGGGGTGGGGGGTGTGTTGAGGTAGAAAATTATTAAATTTTTATTTTTTAATAAATAAAATTTGAATTTTTGGATTATTTATGTTTATTAATTAGCACTATATTTTATTTAATTTTAAATGAAATGTTTTTTTCTTATGTGGCACAATCTTTAAATTAAAAGAGTGTAGTACCACTAATAGATATTAATTTAAGGATGTTATCACAGACTGATGAGCGATAGTTAAATATCAAATTCACATCTTAATAATTTATCTAAAAAAAAAAAAAAATTATTAAATATGTTTTCTAAATTTACCTATCAGATAATAATTGCAATCTAAAATAATGGACACACACTTTCCATAATGTCTAATATAGAATTTATAAAAATGGAGAATTCCCCTAGTGCATAGCCAAAATTTTTACGGAGGATATCCAATAATCGCATATTAAACTAAAATATTTAACAAATGGTGTACTAAAATTTTTTTAAAATCAATCTATTAAACATTAATGTTAATTAATCCTAATTAAAACTATGCCGAAAATTTAAAAACATCGAACTACATAAGTACTACGCTTTAATATTCCTTTTATTTAATAATACGAAGTAATGAACAAAGATTAAATAGTACATGCGACTACGAGATCATATTATTAAGAACATATACACAAACTCTCATCATAAGGAAATGTAGAAGTGTCGAGATTATCTCGCCTCCACCTTAGAAACATCAGATGTTCATCGCCACACTACGCCAAGTGCATAATCTAATCAGTATAAATTAGGCCGCAAAGTTTCATAAAACGGTCAATCATTCACCTACAAACACTAACACATCATCTCGAACCACCAAGGAAACTACCTGTGTTTAACTATAAACTATAACACCTTTAAAATTGAACTTAAAATGGAAAAAGAGAAAAAGGCTTCATTGATACATATATGCATTCACTTACCCGCACCTAACCTAATGAAATTGAACCCCTAAAACTCAGGAAGGTTCACATACACTTAGATGGTTTGTGAAGCTTTGTACGGACCGTGAAGTCCTTATGAAAAGGACTTCATCAGGTTTTAAGGTTTGAGTCAACTTCAAATTATCATATCTTTTCGGATATAATGAATTTGGGGTCCATAACCTATTAAATTAAATTTCTTTTAGTCCTTTTTTCCAACGTCACCAAGTTTTTCTGATTTTGAGTTTGTAGTAAAAAGTTATGCCCGTTTTAGTTGAGCCTTATCTGATAGTCTAAGTTTCACGGACGACTATAAGGCCAATGAACTTTTTCACACTGTGGAGCTATACGCCCAGTGAAGTTTTATGGGTCTTTTTCCAATATCTTTCCTTGTAGTAGAGGCTTCAATAGATTATTTATAGTTGAAAAAAGTCTCTTAGTATTTTCCTTTTTATTTTGAGATGTTTTGCAACTATTTATTTATAACATTGATCCCTTTCTCCCGTCTTTAAGTTGGTCTATGTCATGCCCGATCCCACACGCCTGGGCATCAACTTACATCATGAAAACATTTTTGGCCCCAAGTGACCCTTGGTTTGCTAATTACTTTAGGCAGAAGACTTAAATACAAGAAATAATCTAAATTAACTTGTGAAGGAAACTTAGATTGTCTTAAAACAAACATTTGAACTAGCCAAAATGAGAACTCAAGTCTCCAAACGTAAGTCAATAATAAAGTAGTGACAAATGAATTAACTAACTAACTAATTGTCTGTATATGAAGCCTCTAAACAACTGAGATGGATGTCGATACAGTCCCACAACATCCTAATGAACTAATAATAAAACTGAAAGCAATAAACGGGATCCTCCGGAAGAAAGAAGACTCACCACAAGACTATGAGTGCTCAACTGGATCAACGATGCGCTGGATGTTGATCCTGGTTACTTGTGTCTGCATCATAATAAGTCATTTCATGCCCAACTAAGCATCAATAATTAATGTACGAGTATGCGAGGGAAATCTAAAATACTACATAAATTGAAAGGAACTGAAGAATACTTGCCCGACTCAACTCAACCTAATTGAATCATTTTTAATATAAACATTTTTAAAAATAATTGCATAATAAAAAAAGTTGTTTAAAGCATGATATCAACTTTATGCTCTGCAAAGATACCAAAAATAAAAAAACCTCTGATATGTACGTAAAAATACAATAAACTTGTATATAAGAATATAATGGTCTATGTGGGAGTCTCTCTAACCAACAACCCTCACTACAGACGCTATTGTGTTGAGACAATGTTTTTTGCTCCGTTGACAAGGTTGGTCCGATACCTTGAAGAGGGTATAAATACTATAATACTTATGATCCCCTAGTTTAATTCTAAAAGTCGCTAAGGATTGCTCTACAAAGTATGTGATCTTTTTCTACCCATATTGTCTCCATGTTTTTATGGAGTTGTGAGTTTTCTCAACTCAATCCCCCATATCGTGCTCAATACTACCCCAAAATAATGATACAGCTCTTTTTTTTAGTTTAAACACATACGTGTTTATGTGATTTGACATAGTTTCTAACAATCATAGTTTGTCGGCTATCTTGGAATCAAAGTTCCCTCTCTTGCTTAATTGTGGAAAGTATATACTCTTTTCTAAAACTTTCAATGCTCTTTGAAAGCTCAATTTCTCTGTTCTTTATTAAATGTACCAACATTTAAACCTTTGGACATACCTAGTCCCCATATAATTTTAAAGAAGAAATGTTCCCAAACCCCCCCCCCCCACCCCCCCCCCCACCCCCCCCCCCCCCCCCAGACTATACCTGAAATCTGAACTAAATACACCTCAATTTTCACAGGTGGCCCCCATTACCCCATGAACTATATATTTACCTATTTCCTACACACCTAAGCGCTGACCTCAACACATAAACCAAATAAATCATCTTGTTGGATTTTTCACGCGCTGGGTCCCTCGCCTTGAAACTCCCGTTTCTTGTTTTTCTCCCATTTCTTGTTTTCACCCATTTCCCTCCTAAACTATAAAAGAACAAAGAAATATCCAAAAACCCTGTTTTCTCATGTTCTATCCCCTTCTCCATTTATGGTAATCATCAAAAGATTTTGCATCATCGAACGACTTCGTTGCGTATTGTCAACTCCATTTTGTAGTTTATCAACTGATTTAGTAAAAGGTTAGTTCTGTATCCCTTAATTTCGAGTTTGTGATGTATCCCCTAGGGTTTTTATTGATTCGTGTAATTAAGAGCAATATTGTGTGAAATCTTATATGTGGCTTACAATTATAGTGTTAGGTGTTCATTGACACCAGATTATAACACATTTTTCATGTAATTTGATTTTCCCTTTCTCGTCTAAGTCACGCAATTTTGTACTATGTTCATCTTAGTATTATGTTCATCGAGTGTTGTAAGTTATTTTGCTTCTTAGTATTATCCTCAGAGAGAAGCTGCTAGTGCTATGTATTGTATTTTAGTTCATATATATTTTCATAGAGATGCTAAGTAATATGTTTTTTTTGTTTCGTTCCTACTGGGTTTTGTAACCATTTGTTTTTAAATACTGTTATAGTTTTTTTGGGATTGGATTGCCCTCAATTAGAATAATTCGTAATTACTACTATATACTATTTGTTTTTTTATTGCCTGTCAGTAAGTGATGATCTGGGTTTACTTTTGATTACGACTAAGGGGTAATCATGTTGGAGTGTTAGATTGAAGTCGTGGGGGATCAAAATATATAATAGTGGAAATTTACATAATTTTTGGATGTTTGATGTAGATAAATGTATATTTTGAGTTGAAAGACTAATTATAGAGAATATTGATATACTACAACTTGCACCTTTAGTATTAAAAGCACCTAACTATGACAT
>JAKWJA010000551.1:0-19629 GCA_027704765.1 Solanum habrochaites | reverse complement strand
TGGAAGGGAAAGGATTGCAAATGCACTTGTGGTTGTGATCTTCGAAAGACTTGGGCAAGTTGATTCTATTTTTGTAATTGTGGATAGTTAACGAAGTCTCTCACTTCTTGCCGTCAAGTTGACTAGCAAATGCATAAAGTTAGACCAAACTCTTAGCTCAGAGATTGTTCAGTAGTCGCACATGGAGCTTCCACTGTCCATCATAGCAGATAAAGGTACGCATTTACTTCTATGTGTTTAGAGAACGATTGCATGCGTAATTATGTACGATAAGTTGGACCTAGTACTGCATTTCACCCTCAGACCGACCAGGACAGTCTAGCGAAAACATTAAAAAGTATGGAAGATCTGCTTCGAGCATGTGATGAGGAATTCGGTGGTCGTGGGATAACTTCTTAACCCTTAGCGAGTTTCATACAATAATACTTATCACTCAATAGTGATATGGCTTCTTTCGAGCATTGTTGGAAAGATGTAGTCTCCCATTGGTTGGTTTATACATCGAGGTTAGACCTTGGGGTACTGACCTTTGAGGCATTCTTAGAGAAGTGGAATCTAGTCAAGAAAAGCTTTCAGAGCTCAAGTAGGCAAAAGGATATGCAGATCGAAAGGTTTATAGACTTGGAAAAGTTTCATGGGAGGGTGGCGCAAGTCTTGCTGAGTTTCCCCATGAGAAGGGGTGCTATGCGGTTGGTAAAATCGGTAGCTAAGCCCAAGGTATATTGGACCATGTGAAGCCTTAAGCCCGAGTAGGGGAGGTTGCTTCTGATTACCTTGACTCCAGGCTTGTCAAGAGTGCATCCGGTATTTCATGTGTCTAATCGCTGAAAAGATACCATTGGGATGAATACTAGCATCAGTCGGTGCATTCAGTTCTGCTGATGAAAATTTGACTTCTGAGGAGGATCCTGTTGCCATTCTACTAGAGACATTCGCAAGTTTGAAGATCAAGGGAGATTGCATTCCATCAAAAGTTCAATGGAAGAATCGACCAGTTAAGAGTCACTTGGAGAAGGAGGATGTTATGGCAAGAAAGATCCCCAGACAACCTGTTTACAAATTTAGTACCCTTTTTGCCATTGTTTTTTTCTTTGATCGTCGAGGAACAACGATGGGGTCAAATTGTATCTATTTAATGACCTGTTTAGTTGTTGTGAGCATCAAGTTTTTTCTGTAAAAACTGGCTGAATCGATGATCCCCGACGACCGTCATAGAACGACACGGGACCGTCGAGGGGGTCCGTTCCAAACCCTTAGATTTAAAGAATTTGGGGTACTGAGATCGACTCTCTGAACGTCAGCGAACGGGGGCAGGACGAACCTCTCCAGGCATGACGGGCCTTCACATCCTCTTTAAAATACTTGGAGTCTCTGTAACTTTGTGACTGAAGCAACAGACATGACCGTCGCTGCACTACGTTAGATGTCACAAGCACACAAGGCATCGACGGTCCGTCAACAGGCTGCGTAACCTGACTGGGTTCTCTTTCTGTTAAATCTTTTAAGGGGCTTTTTGGACGATTCCTGCTTATAATTATAACTTAGGGGTTTAATGTTAATCCTTTAATTACTTGGGGGTTTAAAGGAGACAACCTTAAACTAAAAAATTGGTTTTTTTTAATACATCTCTATACGTAATTATATCTAATTAGGGTAAAAAAAGAGGGTTTTGGAATAAGAGACAAAATAGAAAGAACAAGAGAGGATGAACGATCGAGAGAATAATTGAAACGCAGATATAGCAAAGATTTTGAGGATTTGAGGATTGCTTG
This sequence comes from Solanum habrochaites, assembly GCA_027704765.1. Classification (NCBI taxonomy): domain Eukaryota; kingdom Viridiplantae; phylum Streptophyta; class Magnoliopsida; order Solanales; family Solanaceae; genus Solanum; species Solanum habrochaites. Next base: position 17,857 of record JAKWJA010000551.1, on the reverse strand, counting down.
ATCAGCACGAAATTTTCCGGTGGAGGTAGTTATGGGTTATGCTATTCGTAGTAAACTCTTATACGAATGATATGTATGTGTAGTAGTGTAAACCCTTCATATATTCTTCATTGGATGCTGGTATGAATGTTGATTATATAATTGTGACTTAAAAAAACATGATGACGCTATTGAATCCTAAATCTTTGAAAAACCCTAATCTTGCCTTGTTAATTAGATTGTGCATGCCTTGGTATAAAAAAGGCTGATGAACTAAAGTGATGAAGTCGTGAACGGGTTCACGAACCGACTTCGTAAATTTAGGGGTGGAGCGGTGGTCATCGAACCGACTGTAGTAATTATGGGATCGAGTGTCAACAAGTACCGACACTAAGAATTAGGGGACTCGGGTGTCACAGAACCGACGGGGCTGGTAGTAGGATTAGGGGATCGGGTGGTCCTCACAACCGAACACGTAGCATTAAGGGATCGGATTGTCCCCTGACCTGACAACAGAGAGAACTAAAACATAGGAAGCTTTAAAGATGTTAAATACTCAAGTCGATGGAACCGTGAATTCCCAATATGGGTATGGGGTGGCCATTGAGCTTGTATGTCCCTCAATGGTGAACTTGGCGTGCTTATTAAGGATTATAGAACTTGTTGTTGCATAAATGTTGAGTATTGTATTGATTTGTTATATAGTAATTTGATATATACTGTTTTTCTATTTTGATAAACCGATGATACCTACTCAGTACTGTGTTTTGGGGGTCCTTGACCCCTACTTTATGTTTCTCTTCTTTGGTCCTTGTGGAGTGCAGCAAAACGTTCCACTCGTCTTCAACTCATCCGCAACTCTAGCCTGCTCTCAATCACGACAAGAATTTCAGGGTGAGCCTATTGCTTCTTCTAAGCTGGACTGGTCTGCTCGCATGTGTCTTGAATGCCTTGGAATTCCGGCATGGACCAGCTTTTTCGTTATTGTAGCTTTAGATAATCTTAGATATATTTAGGATGATATTCTTGTGGTATGACTTCCAGTTTTTGAATAAATAGTATTGAGTTTTTATACGTTATTAATAAAATACGATTTCATTATGAGTTTTCATCAATCTTCCGCATTATATTTTTATTTTATTTATGGTTGAAACTTGGAATTGGATGGGTTGGTTCGCTCACATAGTAGGTAAGTATGGTGCCCAGAGTCGCGGCCCGTTTTGGTCAGTGACAGCCCAATTGTCATGTTTTGTGCAGTTTAGGCATTTGTCATAGATAATTTGTACCAACTCCTATGTCGTTATTGCCAATAAATTGGTCTAATGAAACTAAAATATTTTTTTGAAAGACTAGGAAAAATATGGACAAATTGCATAGGTTAAGAAACTGAGTTTTGTGGGGTCATTGTGTAAATGGCTGAGTAACTTCCTAGATAAGGAGTATTCGATTTCATTCCTTATATCATGTAAATCCATGTAGTTGAAATTTCCATTGCCTTCAAGTTTACAAATATTTTATATCGTATGAAGGACATATTCCTATGAGAAGTTGGAAATTTTGATTAGGGAAGGTCCCAATCCAGATTTTAGTAAGGGTAAATTGGTCTTTTCAAAGAACTATTTCCCAATTTGTTTTAAAGGTTTATTAGGTGTAAAACTAAGCCTTAAGTCTGTTTTAGAAAACTTATTCATGGTTAGGGATTTTTGTAAAAGAGAGAAGAAGAAAGAGAAGGGGCAAAGACAAAGAATTCATCAAGAATGGCAACGTATTTGAGTGGAATTCGTCAGGGGTGATCCCTCTACATTAAGGTTGATGAGATCTTTTTCTGGCGTTTTAAGTTCATACACACACACTTACTTGTTCAATACAACAAATTTTTGAGTTACATTGATGATGAACATGGATTTGTTAGAGAACAAGGTTGAATTTCTTCTGACTGTGTTGTGTTTTGCATTTAGTTTGATTTTTTCTCATGTTTTTGTGGGATGTCTTAAGTCTGACTATTAGGTATTGATGTAAATAGTAATCCTCATAGATTGGGAAAATTCCGGAAGTGTTTAAATAATAATTGGAGTTAAAATTGTAAAACGTGGAAATAAACAAGAAAATAACCTTCTTGTCAGGTCCTGGTGGCGCCACGTCATCAGAACCCCTATGACCTGCTCTTTCCTAAGACTCTATTATGCCGCGAAAGATTGGGCCGCCAAAAATCCTGGATCCATTGTTTATTACTCACTATTTTTTTACTAGTTATGAACTATAACTAAACTCCTAATCGATTTCGAATACTCTAATGGTACCATCTACACATTAATGAAATCAATTCCCATAGAATAAATCATTAACCTTGATCCACAATTTCAATTCAAGGAAATTAAATCATAGTCTAAGATGCTAAAGCAATAAAGTCTTAAAGTTATGAAATCACTCAATTTAAGTTCTTTATGTTTACAAGAGTCATTATTTACACATTTTAACTTCGTATGAATGCTCAAATTTCGATTACAAACAGAGTACAGTTGAAGTCGTTTCTTCAAAGAATTATGATCAGAACCTAAGTATTTCCAAAAAATTTGATAAGAATAGAGATGTTTCAAGTAAGCAAAAGTAAAAATAGTTGAGTATTTTTTGTCAAAGGCTTTATAGGGAAACTAAGTATTTCCTATACAGTTTTATAAATATATACCTTTCTTTAAGAGGAATCTAAGATTTCCCAAAGAGTTTTGAACAAGAAAAAGGAAGCTGATCCAAAGATTTTTTGAAGATTAAATGTTGAGAAATTATCTCATCCAAAGAAAGTAAACTTTTTTTAAAACTGAGTTAAAATATATTTTTGGAGTATTATTGAGCATCAATGTAGGGGTAAGAGTTAAAATTAAATCAGTCAACATGTAAACATTTAGATATCATGATTATTAAAGGGACATAATTTTTAGATGATCACTAAGTAAAGCTAGTGTATCCACTATTTTATAATTTTGATGGACGACAAGTAAATGAAACAGTTTTTCTGGTGTGGGGTAAGATTTGTAAATCACCACTTATGCTCATATACACTAAAAGTTGATTTTGTTATTGTTTTCCCTTTAATGACCTAAGTTGCTTTACTTGTTTTTTCAATGCTTAATATGATCACATAGTTTTTAAATGACCTATATATGCAGTAGTTTGATAGTTAATGAGTTTGCATAGACAATATAAATTCATTTTACTCTTATCAAGCTTTAGTGGTTTTTAGCAATCCAACTCTTATACTCATACATTCAATATACTTGATGCCATTTTTTCCTGCTAGTTTAAGATGTTGACCATGTAAACGACATCATTACCACTCCTCGTGATCCAAGTTTGAGCACTTAAATATAGTGGTGGATCCTCCTTGTATTCTAGAGGATCCCCTCGTTTATTCCTTTCCAGCCAGCCTCTTCATGGTATGAATGTTGTGGATTCTTTACGACATTCATCATAAGTAAAGTTGTAGGGTCTTTCATAGACTGACAGTCAGTCATGTAATTCATTAGGTCTGTTTTATTTCTATATATCTATTTGATATTTAAATGCCATCTTAACAGAAGAAATAATTTACTTATTTAGGAGAATGTTCTTGTTTATCATTGATTATGTATTCGGTTGAGTTCATTAAGAGAGGTTGAAGGCTTTGCCCTCAAGGCCAAAAATGTTCATTTGGTGCCCGTCCACGTCGAGGGTGGTGTCGGGGTGTCCACAACCTGTACATAGAACACAGTGTTCAAAAGTTTAAAGAGTTCCTGGCTTGAGTCCTAGTCATTATTGTGAAATCCCACATTCTTGACGTAGGAGGTTGAACATTTAGGAAATTTCATACTTACTTTTCGTTCAATCAACCCTATTCGTATATTACAATTATATCTAAAAAGTTTCCCCCTAATTCGTACTTGCACTTGTTTTAGATCATCATTACTCCACGAAGAGAATCTATAGGTCTCCCAGCGACAAGGAAATTAGAAGAACGGAGTACCTAATGCAGCTAAAGTGTCACCCCAAAGAGAATTTACCATGCTGAGTCCACAGTATATCCCCATGTAAAGACAAGCTGAATAACAAGGTAGGCACCAAAAGAGATCATAAGAAATGGGCAGAACCTACTAATGATATGGTTTTTTTAGGATGAACCCGTAAAAGTTTTCTAGTTCAATCACTACTAGGATCCGGAGAACTTTGTTCACATACTTTCAGAACGTGTTTGAGATGGAGGCATGTTGTAGATCTGAAAGGTTTCAACGAATTTACATGATATACAAAGCAATATTGCTAAGACTTGGTTCGATTAGTTTAAATAGACGCAGATATACGGATGCACCACACTCCGAGATCGGCTTGTTTCGAATAGGCTTTATTGGGGGTGGTTCTTCCCCCAAAGAATTAAGGAGCTCTGAAATAGGAGTTCCTTGAGTGTATACTTCATGCAGTAGGGTCAGAAATGCACCCATTTTCTAGCGAGCTCCTACTATTATTTCGAAAGTTGGGCTGGTAATGTGCTAATGTGTAGAACCAACCTAGGAATTGTCGTGAAGGTCCAAGATTTTTGCGTCAAGTATGTGAATATGTAAATTAATGAGAGATTTCCCTTATATAGCACGGTGTGGAATTCTAACAATAACTCAATTTTTCAGTTGCTCGCAAAAGTAGAATTACACCTAGAGGAGCCCGCCTTCCTTTACTATCAAGGGGCAACGATTTTTATGCATCACAGGCTTCCAAGGGGAATAAGATCGCCTGATGGTTCTCATTGAGTATGATAAAAGTATCTACTCTTGATGCTTATGCTTTTCTCAAACACCCAAGATTAGATCAGTTTTTTGGTTTGTAACTGCTTATGTTTGCAAATCAATTTTGATATTCTCACTGGAAAACTTGTGAACGCTTATGTAATTTTCGAAAACAACATTTTTATTTTGTTTAGTGTTCTTTTGGTTTACCATGGCAGAGAGGCTCATATGCTCTTTGAATAATATTCAGAGGTCCTACTAGAGTGTTTCTTATCAAGCTTCAGGGTGATGACAATATAATATCTTGAAGTACGAAGAGATTATCTAGTAACCCATAATTTACTTCAGAATTGATGAAAAGGAGATAATATGCCAAGTTCGCCATGTGTGAGTTTTACTTAATTGTGCTAACTTCTGGGGCCACGATCAGTTGCGTGACGGAATGAGAGTTGATAACCCAAAAAAAATATTTTTAATATATAGAATCAATTGTCTAAGGTTTTAATCTATCTCGTCTCACTTATCAAGTTGAATCAGAAACACAGAGTTTCCATGGTCTATAAGCTGTGAGAAAAAGCTTTAGAATGAAAAAAGGGGACTACATCTCATATGTTGGACTTTATCAGAGGGTCTCAGGATTCTGTTTGTAGTGTGATTTTCTAGCATTTTTTTTGGCGGTGTGTTAATGCAACAAGTCAATTGTCAATAGCTATGCCTGCAAATACGAAGTTGATGAGAAGAAATACCTCAACCGATGACCTAGAATCGGGCCTTGTTTGTGGTTTCTCCCCTTTAAGATAATGGCATTATTATTTGGTACGGACGTTCTGTTTATATATTTTACGACCATAAAGCCGAAATTTGTGGTTCACTTATAAGACCATCAATCTAAGACAAAGGAGGTGGTTAGCACGACTCAGAAAATATGACATGAAGTATTTTGACCACTCCTTTAAGGATACTGTGGTTTTTTGAATTCCTTAAACTGGTTATCCATAGGGAGTACCCGCCCATGTCATTAAGAAAACGAGGGAGGTTAGCTAAAGAAGTCGCAATACATTCATGTTTCGGAGTCAGATTATGGATCTCACGAAAGAGGGACATAGAGTGGTGACTAATGGGGGATGAATCATCACTACTTTCTAAGGTTAAATAAAAGTTAAGACCCAAACAAACATTTTCTTGATTGAGGAAAATGTTCGTAACAAAAGTATTGGCTTTGCACAAGGCGGATAATGATTGTGCGAAAGTACGAAGGTAAATTATATGATGGTTGGACTCAAAAACATGATCATAGAGGAATCTCATATTTAAAGATACTCTATTTATCCGAAGTTCCACCCCAGATTAGTTAACCGCAATTGAATAAGGTATATTTGGGAAGGCATAGACATTGTCATGTTGGTTTCCAAGATGCCCAAATATTCTCACATTGAAAGTAGAGCACCAAAATATAGAGAATTGCTTTGACTACAAACATTCCTAGAAGGAAGTGGGCTAATGATTTATATGGACCAATGGCTTCGCAAAGCCTCGCTGGAACCTGATTATACTTAGGTCATTGGTTCAGTAAATGACAAAATCAGCCCACTTTTCTTTTCTCTGCCTAAAGACTACCCATTCAGCTTAGGATATTGCTGATTTACCAATAAAGTAAGTGGACGACTTATGGAGTGCTGGTCTCCATTATTTCGAAATAGAGGTTGTGCACCATTTTCTACTTGTAAAGCAAAATTATCTCCGCTAAAGAAGTATCAGCGGTAGTATCAATGACGACACAGTGTTCGTTTTGGTCGATCCCACGAATAAACTTGTTTAGACTTACTTTAGTCTATGATTACTCTATTTAGTAAGTCCTTTTACGAAACATATAATTGAAAGGGGGGGGGGGGGTTAAAACAACGGTTTTCAACTTATTTCTACAAGTAAAAAAGTAAAGGAAGGATTAAAGGCTTTTTTTTTATCAGTACGAGAGAAACAAGGGGAACAAGGGGTGGAACTGCTTGACCATAAGGTCTACGTTGTAACCCAGCAATAATAAAGCTCCTTTCCTAGTGTCTTGCATGCAAAAGTGGGTTAGGTTATGTATCTCTAATAATTCCTTGAATCGGGAGCAACTATACGATTTCACTCTGTACCTTGGTCCGCCTACATGTTCTACTTTAACAAACCTACATTACCTCTAGTAATTAGCATCATAGTCGAGGTATGTCCTAACTTTACTATTTGCACCAATTGTTTTTAGTCTATTAGATATATATAATAATATTGTGATAATTCTGGTTCTACTACACTACCTACTTATCCCTCAAGTCGACATAGGGAATGTTTCTAAACGCGGTGCACTCGTCTAAAAAGACTTCTTAACAAAATAAGTATCAATACAATGCAAGGACTATCTAAATTACTCTATATCTAGTTTTCACTTAAAACCTTGTTAATCACCCTGGTTCCCACAACCCTAGTTGTGGATTAAGTTGGCCCAGCGAGAAATATCAATTCATATGGTGGTTAAACAAGAACTCATGTACTTAATTTTTAAAAGTTTTGACAAAATACTGATACAGTTGAATTAATGAACATCTTGAGAAAAAAAAATTTCGTTCTGAAACTGAAGTAATTCCCCAAATCCCAGTCAACTTCCCATACACAGAGTAATGAAACAGAACAAAAATCTACGAGTAAAGTTGGTGCAGAGTAACCCCAACTATATGGTTTTCAAAACCTATTGATAATAAAAAGACCTAAATTAAAAGGAGTTCTAAATAAGGAAAGTCTATCAAGAAACACTCTTCAAGCGCGACACCACTAATAGTCCCGGCAGATTGAAACGACACACTGCCAACTTGCCTCCATCTGTTCATACTTAAATCTTTTTTCAGCCTTCATTCTAGCATCTTTGGTTTAGTGGGACGTAATCACTAATCTGATCAACGATTCCAAGACACGGTCTGTCAGGGCAGTAGACGGACCGTTAATCCTTTTGTATGCCCCACACCTAGTTGAATGCCCCGAGTATTGTTCTTAGAATGCTTGACCTCCACTCGAGAGGTACCCACCTACGAACCATCATGTAACACGGGTCGTCAATGGCTTTGTAAGTCACTCTTCTGCACATCTTCTTCAGTTTTGTGTTGGACTACTTTCTTGCAAACACAATAAAAAACCATTATAGTTACTACAAAAATGCCCTAGCCACACTAAGCTTAAGACAAGCATAAAATGGACCTTGAAACCACGATATGATCAACACCTTAAGTAAATTTTTGTTTGTCCGCAAGCGACGCACTATGACTCACCACAACCACCTTTGTATAAAGTATCCTTAGTTAAGCTTTCGCGATCTATGGCGCAAGTCCTCGATTGTTTCATTGCTTAATTGAATTTATAACTCTTAGGATAACTCAATGGTGAATCAGACCATGACACAGACTCACCACGCCGACACCTCTACTTTTTTAATCTCTCCAAAGGCAACAACTCTCCAATATTCAACTAGTGTTCGCACGTGATCACAAAGATATCCGCCCTTTTCACAGTGATTTTAAATTTAAGTACGAGGATTATTATTCAACGCCCTCTCCCCAAACGAACTTCCTCACACTAATTGCATACTTTGCCATAGTATTTGCCCTATTTTCCTATACTTAAATGCACCATAGTAGACTCTTAGATCACGATAAGAATTTAATAGGCCCGTGAACATAGGCTTAGGGTCAGGTATGGGACGGCGCATATGGTATACTTTTAAGTGAATTTGTTTCCCGCCTTACTTACGGCTAAAACGTCTTACCTTTTTCAATGTCTAATAATTCCCACTCCTCATTTATTGTATTATTTGCCTTTTTTCTCCGTCTTTCTTCTTTTGTGCAAATGACTGTTCTTTATTATTATTTTTTAAACCTTCAAATTTTTCACTTATTTCAGTTTTTTAGTTGATACACTTCTCTTATTCAAAAACGCTTTTCTTTTTGTTTTTTCTATTCACTTTCACATAAATCTTTTAAAAAAACCGTAACGTTTTCTTTTGTCGTCACATTATTCATAATAGAACCCTCACTCATGGCTTAGTCGAGTTTACACAACCCCAAGGTTGGGGTCGCCAGAACAGATTGGTTTCTTCTTCGGTGGGAACCGTAAACTTATGATTCTGTCCAAAGTTGAGGTGAAACCTGTGCAAATCTTGAAAATCCCACCTCGCACTCCTGCGGAAAACTCCTCCTTTGCTATGTTTTTTCTTAGCATTTGTAGAATGTTTTGGAGTATATTTTTTTTCGTGTGAGTTCTTATAAGTGTGAGAAATTTGGTTGTATTTCTGTTTTATACTTTTATTAGGCAGAGAAAAAGTGGAGAATATTGGAGAAATGTGTGGAGATATGGAGCGTGAAGAAGAGTAGGTTAGGATTAGGAGTTTTAGTTTTTGGGAATTAGTACAAACTTTAGGACTCCATAGTCTTTTAATCAATTTCTGATTTATTAGCTTAGTTAAATGACACTACATCCTTAAAAAAGAAAAATCATATTATAAACCTCAACCAATTACATTTTAATTCATCTTCCGTTGATGTCAACGAACTCGGGTGGAGTGACCACTATGAAACGGGTCATTTCGGGTTGACCCGACCCGAACCATCCACTTGATTAAATTAATTAATTAATAAATTCCTTAGGGTAATTATGATATTTCCTTTGCCTTTAAAAGACCATTTTACGCCTAGACCCTCGAAACATAAGAGGTTCCCTATTTAAGTCCAGTAAAGACTCATCAAAGTGAATATTCATATTCGGGAGACCTACATGGATGGACTCAACCTTTCCTAGATCAACCAATTACCCTACTAAAGTGGCTTTTGTAGCACAAGGGTATCAGAGTTCGGTTCTACGCACAATCAATTTCCGCGTGACCTGGTTTAATCGGAGGCATTCTAGACAAATTAACATTACTTAGAGTATACTCCAGTTTTTTAGGGTAGTTTAATTTCCCCCCGTTCAAACATTTGTCACCGAAGAACCCTTCTTATAAATCTACTAACACCCCACTCAAGCATAACATAACCACATTTCACCAGTCCAGCATTAAAACAAGAAGGGAGAGATAGGAAACTTCGACTTAAGAGTAAGAGTCTAAACCTTATGACTGAAAAGATGGGGATAGCGGGATCCGTATTAGCCTCGGCCTCCCATGTAGACCCTTAACCAGATGATTCCTACCAAATACATTTTGGGGTAATCTCCTTGTTCTCAGTCGCTTGATCCTAATCTATAATGAATCCTGAATAGCCCTCCTAATAGGAACAAGGGCTCATTGACCCCATCCTTCCACTGGTAAAATCGATTGTAATAACCTATGCACGGTCGTCGTTCAACACGGATACATATAAATTAGATTGCACGAGAAAACTAGTTTGAAGGCAATGCCAACTCGTAGGCCACCTAACCCACACGCTGTAGGATCTCATATGGCCCAATATACGTCAGACTCAACTTGCCCTTCTTGTCAAACCTCATCACTCCCTTCATAGGTTATATCGTCAAATAGACCTGGTCCAACATCAAACTCTAAGGGACGTTTTGTGTTGTCAGAATAAGACTTCTGCCGACTGTAAGCAGTAGCCAACCTGTCCCTAATCACCCTGACCTTCTCTTAGGCATTATGAATGATCTATAGACCCAAAATAGATGACTCTCCAACCTCGAACCACCCTACTTGAGACCTACACCTCCTACCGTATAGTGCCTCGAACGGTGCCATCCCAATGCTGGAGTGATAGTTGTTATTATACGATAACTCTATCAAAGGCAGATGGTCATCCCAACTACCTCTAAAGTCAATCACACACGCTCTCAACATGTGCTCTAATGTCTAAATGGTGAGATTTTCCTTCCCATCAGTTTGAGGATGAAAGGCAGTACTAAGCTTTACCTGCGTGCCTAAGTTCTTCTTGAAGGGTTGATATACCGTGGTTTCATGGTATAATGAATTCTTTTTCCTTAAGTTTAGTGCATCCAAAAGACTTTTTGTGCTAATTTTTATATTAGTTTCTCTTTGTTTGAAAATGAAATCTGTCCAAAGCCAAATGCGGAGATTTCGAGAGAAGAAATGCCGAAAGAAGAGGACACTACGGAGCTTGAGAATGAAGGTCCTTCGGCTGTGACGGTCCGTAGGTGGCAGTTTAGAGAAGCTTTGCTGAAGGAAAAAATGGGGAAGTTGACCAAGTGTGGGAGTTACGAAGCTTTGACGGTCAGTCTGGATATGACGGTATGTCCTTTAGTTCGTCGTGAAGATAAGGAAGTGAATCCCACGGCGCGGGGGGGGGGGGGGCGGGCGTTACCCAGAAGTTTCGCAGAGAGTTGAAGTATTTGGAAACGAAGACCCTCGACGGCCTTTGTGCCTATGACAGGTCTTGTCAACTTGCCGTCGAGGGGGATGAAGAAGCACAAGCAGAAGAAATTGCACCAAGTTAGGGACGACGGAGCGCTCATGGTTTTTTTCGGACGGTCCGTTTATGGGACCACGACGGTCCGTCGCGTGGTCCGTGACCCAGCCGCAGCCGTTTTGGCAGATTTCCTGCAAGTAGAATTCTTGTGTATTAGTTTTTTATTTTATATAAATAGTTCGAAAAAACATCGTTTTTGAGGGTAGCCACCAGATAGTTAGACACATCTCTATTATCTAATCTTTGTATTACTGTTCGATTTTCGGATTATCATGATTGAAAGGATTTTTGGTGATTAATCAAGCAACCTTTTGGATTTTATTCTCCTCTCTTTAAGTAAGTAAATGAATTCTTATTTGATAATTTGAATATATTGTGTTTCTGGCTTTGATTTCTGTTCAGAATATACTCCTTGTATTTTCAAATCACGGGGAGGAAGAGAATGTGTTCAGTACCCTACGATCAAGAGTTAGAGCGTACACTGCGAAATATGAATCGTAACTTGGAAGAAATGATGAGGATCCAAACACCAGAACATCCCAGCTCCGTTGAGTTCATGGTCAGAGTTACCCGCTGTCCCAGCTGGAAGGGGTGAACATCAACGAGGGGATAGGAATCCCGCTCCACGGACCCCCCAAGCGTTACTACAGAGGGCATGAACATAAAAGATTCGGATGGGCCACTGGTTTTGCCTCGTACCCACAGACCACACTTTTTGTGGTAACTAGTAGTCTGAGCAAAATGCTCACTGTCACGAGGTTTGTTTCAGGGCTACCTTTGAGGATCACATGCCCATAAGCATATGTAAGGGGTGTGTAAAAGTTGTGTTGGGGAGGCCTGATTTGTATTAGATGTAATAGGGGGATTAGAGTGTTTTCCTCTCTCACTGACGGACGAGAGGCGCATATTGGTTCATGACAGGGGGGCTCACATACAACTCATCTTTAATTGGAATCAACTGGGATGTCTCTATAAGCCAGATACTATCCGGGTCTCACAGAAACTAAACCACAAAGGACAGAGTGAATAACTTGTGGACAAATACCAGGAGAGTCAGTTTAGTAGTTCTTGGATAGATTCACTATTCTGAGAAGTGTTCCAATCCCCGTAAGATGATTATCCACTGAAAAAAGATACTTCTATAGGCGGGGGGACAAGATGTAACAAACAAGCGGTATTGGACACTATAGAGCGGGATCTTAGGGGAATGTCCTATGCTGAGTAAGCTGAAAAATAGAAAAAATCTCCACGGAATAAAATCATGGAGAAGAAGTACTAGGGAGGAAATATGGATAAGGGATATAAACACCTTTGACAGTTGTAGTCCCACTCACAACCCAGCCACCGATGTGATCGTGAAGAAAAGCAACAGAAATGCTCAAATGATGAAAACTGAGCTTGGTTTTGGTACTAAACCAGTCACTGGGGGTTGCAGGAAAGATTAATGCAGTCAACGATATGGCTAAAACACACCTCCACAACGATGAGTGTATTATGAGAAGGATTCCATGTAGTAAAATGAAAGATGGGGGGTTTCCGACAAGCGCCCAAGGCTCAAATCAGGATAATTGGCGCCAAGGTCCAAGGGAACACAGGTGGTCGAAAACTATTGGTAACTACAATCGTTGAGGGTCATTATGTCCGAGATGCAAAATACAATCGCGACAAACCTCAACACGGGGTAACATTATGGTATAGAAAAGAAGAATGGACCCTATGTTTCCTCCTCAAAATACGATGAAGTTGAGTGTTATCCTAGGGTGGTGGACGGTGTATGTCGCGAGTGGTTGGGATATGTTTCACAAAATGATGAGGAGGTCGATGCTAGTGATGAGCCACAATAAAGAGTGAGGTTGTGATTTAGCTGTGTTGGGAAAAAAGTTGAATACACATGCAATTTCGACTTAAGAAGGTTGAATTGCAAGGGCCCCTATATTGCGACAGTGAACCCGGCAAAAAGGGGAACTTTCCTAGCAACACTCTGTCCAAAATCCAAAGAACTGTGAGCACTTATCGGCAATCACCTACTCGCCGGTGGTAGGCAAACCAGCGACCCAACCCTATACCATCCATTGAGGGAAAATGTGAGGGGAACGATAAGGATAATGTCGTAAAGGGTAGTGGGGAGAGAGGAAAGTAATGAAATGATACGAAGTATCTATCAAGGTAATTCCCATGCAGGGCCACACACCACCTTTCCCCAGAGATTAGCAGGATGGTAATACCGGCATTTTATAGCAATGTTGAAAAACCTTTCTATCAAAGTTCTTGGTGAGACAGCTCTAGAACCATGCCGGTTTTGCTCAAATCTAAGACAAAGATCTGGTCACAAGAAAAGATCTGTCATTCAGGATGATGTTACGATACCACATTGATGGTGCTATTGCTACAAGATCCCTCGTACAAAAGAAAGAAAAGAAAATATCGGGTGCAGTTCACGAGTCCTTGGACAGTGGGGTCATTAATTTTGCGAAAGCATATGTGATCTGGGGGCAAGCATAATCTCATGCACCTCTAAATTTACAAGAAGTTGGGTTGGGGGGATCCAAAACCCACTTCGATGCGGCTACTAATCGGCAGATCTTAGGACGTTGAAGAGGCCTAGAGGGATCCACTCCATGAGGAGTAGAAAAGTGGAATCATTCCATCTTACGGTGATTTGTTTATTCTGATTGTCGAGGTCGAGTTTGAGTGCCCTATATTCATGGGATCCATCCTTTGATAACAGGGTAAAGCCTTCGTAGTGATATGGAAGAAGGGGACAGTGGACTTCTCAGGTGAATAATGAAAAAGCGACCTTCATATTTGTAAGACTGAGGCAGAGTGGTGACTCAATCGGTTATCTGACATAGCCCACAAAGAAAAGATGAAGAAGGAAGAATGAACAGAAAGAAATGCAAACAAGAGTTTATGTGGGGGAATTTGGTGCTTGTAGAAGTTCTGGGGTGCCTTGTCTCCCGGGCAAGCTACGTCCAAATGGACGGACCTTATTTGATTAACAAAGTATTTCCCTCATGAGAAGTTGGTTAAAATCCAAGGAGGAGTGGTTTTTTTAGAGGAATAGAAATAGAATTATAAAACTCTATTTTGGGCTAAAGCATCGGGAAATAAAGTAATAGAAGGCAAACCATCTTGATGAAGTCGAGTAGGAGTTAATCATGTGTCCACAGTCGGGCCGCGATATTAAATCAGGCGCTTGTTGGCGCAGGCTTGAATGAGTCGCTAACGTCCTCTTTACTATCGCTTGGTTTTCCCCCTACTTGTGGCCTTCATCGCCACACGCCACGTAGCGAGTACCAGCAGTACGATTGAGGAGGAGGGGTTGATCACAGGAGTGCAGCCTGGTACCCCTAACCACAGAGCCATTGCCTATATACTAGGGATCCGCCCCTTTCTTCCATCCTCTCATGCCTCCCCGGAGGTCGTGCGCTGTAGAGGGCATGGTGGGAAATAGAGCGGAGGTGCGGGCGCCGGGTGGGCAAAAGAGCAGGGAGGGGTTCAGGGAGTAAACTAAAACCACCCGCCCTGGGCGCAGGACTGGCAGGGAGTTGTGTTTTTGTTAGTAACTCTGGTAGCCTTCTTTTTTTTCTATTAAATGGATTTTGAATTTGAAGGCACATCACCAGGAAAAGTCTGCAGAAAGCCAACTACTCCGCGCAGCCACTAAACGGAATATCGACGACCGTTTGGAATGCGAAGGATCGCGTATGCATCCGTCGTCCAGTGTGTACGTTTTCTATGCTATTTGAAATCTAGGGCACAAACAACGGAACCTGCGACGGGTCGTCACAACTGCGATGTTGCTGGAACGTCGTCAGGAACCGTCGCGTGAGTAATGAATTCTACAAGACCCGACCCGGATGGACCCTTTTCAAAAATATGAAGTTTATACTCCCCACCCCTCCATATTTCACCCCATATATTACGTCGATTCTAGCATCTCACCTCTATTTTCAGTTCCACATACCCCCACTGATCATTGCCCCACAATTTTATCCAAAGCCTTAAATTATTATTCAAGTCGGAGTTTCTACTTGTAGGTGTCTTCCTTGCCACATAGGATCTTTGCATCAGTTTTCTCCATTTCTACGGAGTGTCTCTATTTATACTCCACTTACTGCATTTTTTGTTACTAGTAGCTATTAAGCTTAGTTCACCTCGTAAACGTATTTTGTTTACTTTATACGGACTCCTGCCCCTAGGTTACAAATTGTAGAATTACCATGTTTACCACCCGTAGGACAAGGTGCTTGACATTGTTAGTTTCCGAGGTAGTTAGGGTTAAGACACACTATAGGTCCACAAACCCTACAAGACCATGTGGGTTCATCGAGGGATGCATTGGGTACACCAGTGCTATCTGGTTATTTCAGAACTGAGACCCCGATGATGGACCGTCGCACACACGACGGACCGTCGTAGGGTCTGTTCAAAAGCCATACCGCACCTGTCCCAAAACACATGTGACGCACCGTGTATTTCACGACGGTCCGTCCTGCACAACCGTTTTTGTGGTTGCAGAGAGACCCTGATTCTAAAGGTTCTTCACTTTTTCCATGTGTCATACCACAGGAGGACCATGGACGGACCGTCATACCCACGACGGTTGTCTGCCGACCGTAATGATGGTCAGAGATCCTCTGCTTAGGGATCTCTAAAAATTTTCTCAAGTGTCCTTACGAAGGGAACGTCAATACCACGACGGTAGTCCTGCCCCAACAGACGTCATGATGGTCAGAGACCCCTCTGATAAGGGCTCCTACCAACATTTTCTAAGTGTCTAGACGGAAAATTCACGACGGACCGTCATACCCAGGACGGTCGTATGCTCGACCGAAGGATGGTAAAGAGACCCTCCTTCAGGGTTTTATAACATAACCAAGTAAACACGACGCGACTCAAGACGGTCCGTTTCTTAGCCACGAAGAGCCGTCATCTGGCCCGTCGTGTGATTACAGTTTAAATTTTATTAACCACACTATTTTCAAAGTTTTATGTCATATGAGTTGCCTATTTTGTTTCACCACTACTCATCACACTATTGATCCTTACAGGTACTATCTATATGGGACACCAGCAAGACCAGGAACCTACGACGCGGGGATTAAGTCTGTCGTAGTATGAACGACCAATGGGGTCATCGGATCTGATGATGAGCGTGACCCTGAGTACGTGCCCCTACGGCACCTTCCGCCCCTCTCGCAAGAGCCACACTTAAGATGGTGGCGTCCGGCGAGAGTAGTCACTGCCTCCAAGTCTGACTGAGGAGCGCACACTGCCGGCAAACCCTTCCGTCGACCAAAAATGAGGAGGAAGAGGTTGGCTCCTTAGGAGTATCCATGGTCCGGCAAGCTTCTGTCTCTGCAGAGGTTCCCGCACCTGCCACTGCCTGCAGAATCGGCGCGTATGATGAGCTGCACAGCTTCAGACTTAACATCCGGCGCCAAGATTTCAGGTCCCCACCCCAGCCTTATAAGAGCAGAACGGAAGGGGAGTGCTCTTTTTGTGTCGACGGCCAGTTTCAAGTTTCACTTCGACGCCACAGTTCCTCAACGAGTAAAGCGAGTTGGATGACTAAAACACTCAACCTGGAGCGGCGGGTACATACAGGGAGCCTTCCCACGATGCCTGAGATCCCAATCTCTTCAAAGCATCGTTTGGAGGGTGGACAGCACGTCCATTGGGAAGATTACAGCGAGGAGGGAGGAGGATGGTACGAGAGTCTACGCATCCTACGTAGCGACTCTCAATCACAGATCGACAGGCGGGTGCCTCAAGTAAAAAGGCCCATTGGAGAGGTTAGAGTTCGGGGAGGTGAGGGTTGACATTTCAATGCCAGCCATCCGCGGTGTCCTATTACGGCGATAGTAGAGGCAGAGCTTACTTGGACCCATCACATGCCGCGGGTTTGACTACCGATGGAGATAGTGAAGGAGGATAGTTCTTGCCGAGAGACCAAAAAGAGGAGAGACACCAATTTTTTGATGGGCTGGCCTGCACCTGTCAGTAGATGGAAGAGGGTTGCCGATTGGGTCAATTGAGACGAAGGGGGCCCCATCAAAAAGGACAACCTCACATCAAAGCAAAGTCTCTGTGGCTGCTTGTCCGTCACTGGCCTCTCCCCACAGTTGCTAGACAACATCGGTAGCATGGATAGAGCAGTTGCTGGATTGGCGGCCTGGATGAGAGTGGGAGGGGTCGAGGGTCACTTTGAAGGGCGTCTCCAGGCAGTACTTGCCACGATAGGTAAGATAATGTCACTTAACACCTACCCCTGTGTCAGTGCATTGAGTATTGCACTTGAGGTCACATGGGTGCCCATATGGCACATAGATCAGTGGAAGACACCGTCCAGCCGGATGGTACCGTTGACGTCAGATTCATACAGAGCGAGACGAGGCCCAATGAGTTGAATTACACGCGAGAGAGAGGCAGCGTTAGAGAGCTTGCCCCCACTGCCGATGGGGATTGCAGATACGGTTGTAGACCAGGCCCGCACAGCGACAAAGGATCCACTGAACTACCCCCGATCCGAAGTCTACTCACAGGTAGTAGAAAAGCACCGGCACCTTCCGCACAGCACTTAACCTTACTGGTAAGCTTTGCTGGGTCCAAATAACTAGAGGCCCAAATGGCCTCCTTCGGATATATTCAGCCATGGGATGCCGAAGTTGATTATAGAGTCTGAAAGAA
>JAKWJA010000550.1:0-42737 GCA_027704765.1 Solanum habrochaites | reverse complement strand
AAGTCAGGCTTCTTTTCAATAAAAAATACCGTGTGGAACGTGACACTCGATCCAAAATAAAGATGTCGGAACGTGACACTCGATACAAAAAAATACCGAGGTGTGTCGGAACGTGACACTCCGATCCAAAAAGACCTTGTCGGAAACGGTGACACTACGATCCAAAAGATACCTTTTTGTCGGAACGTGACACTCCGATACAAAAATTACAGTTGTGTGGACCGTGACACTCCGATCCAAAATTTACCGTGTCGGAAAGTGAACACTCCGATCCAAAATACCTTGTAGGAAGTGACACTCCGATCCAAAAAAAAAAAAAAAATACCGTGTCGGAACGTGGAACCTCCGATCCAAAAATACCGTGTCGGAAACGGACACTCCGATCCAAAAATACGTGTTGTCGGAACGTGACACTCCGATCCAAAATGATTATTTAATTTATTTAAAACTGTTTTCAAATCATTTTTATTTCCATCAAGCCTTTATTTATTCAAGGGCATCATTCAAAATGCGAGTTTCAAAATAAATTTTAATAGTCTCAATATTTTAGGGCAAACACAAACCACACAATATCATAGACAACACAAAATCAGTAATATGGTACTTTGACTAATATCATCCAATAACATTAATTCAAGTGATATTTAGAGTTTACTAGCACCATAGAAATAAAAATAACCTACCTCCACGAGAAACAGAACCGAAATCAAGCAAGCTACCTCTCCAAAGCTTTGTCTTTCTATTGCCTAAGAACCCCTTCCAATCGAAGTCCAAAAAATGCTGTTCTTCCTCACATTTCACGTTTTTTTTCCCTCACTTCCTCTCAGTTGGATTAGGTCTTCTTCTCTCAACTAAGGACTCCCCGTCTTATTTATAATGCAATGACTATAAATACTAAACAATGTAAAAGAAATCCTCCATTAGCCTAAAGTACCTCCATTAACCCCACTTTAACCCCAGTATTAGAAAGTGACGGCCACTAAATTACATATTCAATAACCAAAAAATCCCAATAAAATTATTTATAATGCAAAAGACTATAAATAAACAATTGTAAAGAAAGAAATCTCATTAGCCTTAAAGTTCCTCCAATTAAACTCCCACTAACCCCATTAAAAAGTTGTGCTCCACATAAAAAATACATATAAAAAACCAATAAAAAAACATCCACTAAAAATAATTAGGGCAAGATGAACATTGGGTAGGGGAACGTGAGTGTGATGGTCCGTTCGCATCTAGTAAATATTTATCAGATAATTCTACTGCTTTCCAAACCGACCTTAATCCCAGGTCGGTGGTCGTTACAATAGAACCAATGTTACCATCGTGTCCCCCTCGCACGATTTTTTTTTTTTTTTAAATTTTATTAATTAAAAAGACAGAAAAATTTAATTAATTTTTTTAAAAGGAAGACAAAACCAAGGATGGAAAAAAGGGAGCAGTCTGAAGCTAAGTTAAGTAAAGGGACCTGTTTCTGGAACAGCTGCGGATATTGAATGTTTCTTGCATATCAGCATCCTTCTTCCCAAGTGGCCTCTTCAACCGGTCGATTCTCCATTGAAACTTTGAGGGATGCCAATTCCCCTTTTATTCTCAACTTGCGAAACTTCCTACTATCTAGAATAGCAATAGGCTGTTCGTTCATAAGACAGATTCTTATTAAGAAGAAGTTTGAATTCCCAACCGGGAATAATATAATTTCCATCATCATGGTATCTTGCATAGAACATGAAAATACCGAGTGCACTCCTGACAACCCTGGAGGGCAATGCCCAATTCATAGGCCAAATCTCCCCACGCGCTTCAGAACTTGAATGGACCAATATATCTGGGACTAAGCTTACCTTGCTCTTAACCAACGCATCACACCCTTCATGGGTGAAACCGTCAGCAAGACTTGTTCACCTTCCATAAAAATCCAAGTCCCTAACCTTTGATTGCATATTCTTTCTGCCATTTGAGTGCTAGAGCTTCCCCTGAATGAATTTTACTTATCTAACGATTCCCTCAACAGATCGGTGACCCCAAGGTCTCACATCACACTGAGTCAAACCAACCAATGGGAGAGACCTACATTCTCCTCCCATACAGTAGTTGACCAAATGGGTCCTGGGCCTATCAATCGAGTGAGATACTATTATTGTTGATGGAAAACTTTACTGTACTAAGTGTAAGAGGGGTAAGAATTTATCCAATGACCACCAAAATCTATCACACATGCAACAGAAAGCACAGAAGATAATAACAAAAAATGAACGCGGCTTCTTCTCTCGGGGGAGCGAAGATAGGAAATGAGGTCCTCGAGGGTGAATTGCATACAGAGCAAGTACTAGATCTAACCCGAATAGTTACCTAATTCAGCACTTGTAATGTCTCCAAAAACTAGAAAGTAAATGGCGTACTCACTGAATATGATGTGAAAAGTGGAACTCTGCAATTCGAACAATAATTCGTGTGAGATATAGAGTTTTGGCTAACTTTCTCTGCATTATAAGTCATTTGACCGGAATCTGAATGAAGTGAGCAGTACTTGGTTGTTTTAACCTGTCAACAATTGAACCAAATAGAATCAAACTTACCCAATGTCTTAGAAGACCAACCACGAAATCCCTTGCAAAATTCTTTCCAACTGCACCATTCAGGAGATGGGCAATTCTTTGAAGTGTTCCTAGGGCCTCTGGGTCGTGTTGGTATACTTAACTGCTGACAATGGGGCATTGGAAACAAAAATCAACAAATTTTTGTCCGCTTAATTCTACTCCACCAAAAATGTTGCCCTTCGGGTCACGATACATCTGGTAGAATTGCACCAGGAGGATAGAATACTTGAACTATGGCATCTGTGGAAATAGTGTGAATCAAATTCATCAACCGGGGCACAAACATACCCTTACCTAATTCTCAAAACGCAACTTCTAATCAATTATTGCCTCTTTAGCCCCCCTCTCCTCCAATACCTATTCGAAACATTCGGCTCGCTTCTAATCAGAAAACTGCTTTTCCTCATCTGTCAAGAAAAAGAAGATCTGCCTCCACAAAGGTTAAAAATCCTCCTTTCTCTAGCATTAGCCTCATAAAGTCATTAGCCCCAAAGTCTGAACCTCCCTTCTCTAGCCAATGGGCGTCTTAGGATAGAAACCGGTAAAGTTGGGCTCTACTAAAACTACCCACTGTCCCTTGCTTTTCTACTTTTTTAAGCATCTTGCCACAAACATTGCTTTTTCCTGGGTGCGGGTGATTACAAAATAGTAATATCATAGTCTTCAACAAGTCCATCCCCCTCCCTGCCCCTCAATTCAAATCTTTTGAGTAAGACATTACTTGTAAAAACTCGATGATCTGTCTAAACTTCACACTTGACCCCATTTTAGAGATAATGTTCTCCATTGCTGCTTAATGCAAATATAACGCAGCAACTCAAAATCAGCGCGTCGGATAGTTAAGTTAATTGCAATTTTAATTGCCCGAAGATAAGCAAATTACATTCCTCTCCTGCATTAGCACTGCACCCAAACCCAAAAATAAGATGCATCACAAATAAAACAATTAAATTCTCACCTTCCCTGGCAAGAAGGAATTGGTTGCAGGACGTCAACAAGGGGTTTAAGTTTGGAAGCCTTGTTTCTTCACATTCATCCGACCATACCAAATGGAACATTCTGCTAGTCAAATTTGTCAGCTGCGAAGCAATAGAAGAAAATCCCCTTGACCAAATCGACGGTCGTAGCTGTAAACAACAAAGTCCTTACCTATTGTAAACATTAAGTAGGTCTACCCAACTCTTCACTGCTTCAATCTTGAGGGATCCACCATCACCCCATCCTTAGAAATCCACGTGCCCCCAAGAAGAAGAAGGATACTGAATCCAGCAAAACTCAAACTTGGAGAAATTGGCATAAAGCCTTTTTCTCCCTCAACAACTCCAATACATTCCTCAAATGCTCCTCATGTTCTTTCCTGTTCTGTGTAGTATTCAGTATATCATCAATATCAATACAATAACAAAGAGATCCAGATATGGGCTTAAAAATTCCGTTTCATCAGGGGCTCATTAAAAGCAGCAGGGGCATTCGTAAGTTCCAAAAGACCATTACTAAGGAAATTCCAAAGGCCCATACCTGGTTCGAAAAAGCAGTCTTTGGCACAACTGCTGCCCGTATTCCATGATGATTAACCGGATTCTCAAACTCAATTTTAGAGGAAGACACAACCACCTTGTAACTGACTCGAACAAAATCATCAAATGCGAGAATGGGATTATTGTCTTAATAGTTACCTTATTCAAGCTGCCTGTAGGTCTATGCAATCGAAGGACTTCCATCTTTCTTTTCACAAAATAAAACAGGAGCACCCCAAGGGGATGACACTTGGTCTAATTAAAACCTTACCTAACAACTGCTGAAGTTGGGCTTGTTAACTCCCTAACTCCGTGAGCAATTTCTATAAGGGGGAATAAAAAATGGGCGAGTATCTGGCTCCAACTCAATACAAAAATCAAAGATCCCTATCCTTGGTGTGGGCTACCAGGAAGGTCTGCAGGAAACAACATCCAAGAAACTCACAGACTATCGAAACAGACTCAATCGAAGGTACTTTGGAATATCATCCCTGAGATGAGATGGGCAAAAAAAGTCAAACAACCCCTTACTCACCCATTCCTCTAACACGAACGAAAAGATAATCATACGAAACTGGAAGTAGAAAAATATAGTCACCCTCCCCCCTAAATGGGTTGTCCCATGCTTGGCCATGTCACAGTTGTAGCATTAAATCTAAGATTGCAAAATTTGAGAAGCAGCCAAGGTCATAACCAAAAATTTATCAAAATCAAACCATTTCAGAATATCCAATCCCGTAAGTGTTGCCTCCCCATAAAAGTCACAAAGGCCAAGACCTATACACTTCTCAACAATCACAGACTCACCCACGGGAGTAGAGAAACGAATAGGCATATCACGTACATCACAAACTTAACTCAAGACCATTAGCAAATGAGGAGATACATATGAAAATGTGATCCAGGATCAAATAATACAGAAGCCATGCAATCACAGACCAAACGAGTACTGTGATAACCAGCATCAGATGCTCCGCCTTCAGACCGCCGGGGCGAGGAAAGCGTAAGCAATGAGCCTTATCACGGTCTGTCCATTGCCCCTACCAAGATGCGCTTGCAGTAAGTAGTTCCAACTTTTGCCCGCCAACCCCTACTGATTTGGTGACCACCTTACCTTGGCCACTACGTCCTTCAAAATGGTGGGCCTCTACCATGACCACATTACCTCTTAAACTATTGGGGGTCTGAAACTTGTTTTTTGGACAATTCTCTTAATATTGTCAATATCTCCACAATCCATAACAATTTATGGAGTCTCGAATTTTAGTCTCTGTGAGAATGGACGAAGTCTGGGGGATAACCTCCAAAACTCAGAAAAATGTGACTGTCTGCAATGGACCCCCCAGTTAAAGCCGTAGTGAAGACTGAATAGGAACGGGCTGGGTAACCTCCTGACTCTGGCCCTCTAGAGTTAAGAACCCACTAAACTCACCTCCTCTTACGGAAAAATTCTTAAATGTCGGAACCATGGTGAAGTTGAAGTGTCTGGCTACCCCCTCTACCTCTATCACAAAATCAAAACCCACTTCCAAAGGATTTTGCTGCAGCAGCTACTGTAAGCTGGGATCTGCAATATGACCTCAAATCTTTCACCAAAGCGGCGAATCCGCTCTTGTGGATTGAATCAAAGCTGAGTGGCATTACTGGATAGTGCCAAAATTTGCCTCATAAGCAGCAACGGACATCCTCCTTGCTCCTAGGCTCAGGGGGAATCATCTTCTCCATCCCTTACAGTACGGGGTATATTATCTTCCATAAACAGGCTAGAAAATGATGCCCAAGTATGGGTGGTGCTGTGTGATGACACTCAACAGACACCGCCCACCACATTTTGGCCTCCCCTGGAAACCTGATAGGTCACCAAACTCAACACGAATCGTTCTATATGTCCATCTTATTGTAGCAGCTCATGACAATCACCAAAAAAAAATTAAGGCAATCCTCAGAGATAGATTCAGCACCCTTGAAGGACTGGAGGTTTTTTTTTAACTTTAAGAAACTTAATGAAAAAGGGAAGGCGGACGGTAGAAGGTTCTACCGTTGTCCGGCTAGTGCGAAAACGGGAAGGAGCCAGAACAACGGGAGTAAACGAGATGGGAAATTGGGGGATCCGGGAGTGGGCCGACGGAAAATGGATGACCTCAATGAGGGGCGCCAATAGCCCCGATCCTGGGGCACTCCCGGAACCTGAACGGTGCTGGGTTGCAGAACGAAACACTGGGTGAAAGTGTCTGGCCCTGATCAGATAAACCCGCTAAGCTAAAAGCAAGAAACCTGATTATCAGCCCTTCTGGGGTAGGCTGGGGAGGCTGGGGTGGTCATTTTTAATCCTATCTTTGTGAACCTGCTCATTTTTTCCCCTTCCTAACCCTCTCTTACACCTCATAAGTCGGTGAGGTGCGTCACGGCCTTCCTAGCGGGACCAGGGTGTTGTCCACTACTTCTATGGGCGTCATCTCCGACCTCTACCCACGGCCTCTTGCCATGCTTCCTCCTCGAGCTACAGCCCTTCCTGTTTGGCTCAGAAGCAAACTGTCTTGCCGGTTGTGGTAGTTCCTTGGTTGTTCGGGTTTTGTCTGGGTGTTGGCACAAGACGTTGCTCAGTTCTACCCCATCGGCGGAAAATAGAATAGAAGATGGCAATATAACCAATTGGTTATCACTCTAGATTTACCATTGGATACAAAGTCATAGCACGAAAGAGGAATGAAAGAATGGGTGGAATTTCAAAGTCTTATAGCCTCTCAAAGAAAAGGTAAAGGCGTCCCCTCGCACTTACCATTCCTTAGACTATACTTAGACCGTTCGCGGGGATGGAGAGAACAACGAACAGAAGCGAGGATACCCCCAAATTGGGAATCGAAAAACAAAAATTGATATCGTGTGAGTGGTGGCACCCAACTTTTATACTATAGGTGAGCGAACCACCAACCAAATCGAAACACTCCAATATTCAATTATCATAAACAGAAAATGTGCGGAAGATTAAGGACTCATTATCCCTAAAATCTGGACGTATCATCACAAGAACATTTTTTCTATCCTTCCCAAATACAAAAGTCTTAGAGTTTTAAGAAAACAAATAAGTACGAAAAGAGAAAATGGTCCATTACGAAATTCAAAGACATCAAAAGACTTGAAGAAGAGAGAAGGGAAGAAGGAAATCCCAGTTCCAAGCTAGAAGCGTTATGTTAGCCTCACCATGAAATCCGACGGTTAATGAAGGCTGGCTAGGAATTGAGGGGGGAAAGGGTAGAAGACGATTTTTGTTTTGGCAACCCCACACTTGTGCCACTCCACAAAATAAACCCCAAAGAAGAAGAAAATACAAGTAGGGGGTCAGTTACAAGAAACGTACTGAGTAGGTATCATAGCAAGCTCACAATAGAAAGAACAACAGAAAACCAATATGTACCGAATAATAATTACAGTCTCAACCACAATTACTATAAAGTGGCCAAAGCAACAAATACATAAGTCATTGACAACAACCCCATAAATAAGTACACCATCAATCACTATATCAGCACCCCTTTGAGGACTCATGCTCCACACCATTCCTCATTTGGGGTAAAATAGTTTCTGTGTTGAAATTTGAGGTAAAAATAATATAATTTAAGATTCTTTTCAATTAAAAATACGTGTCTGGAACGTGACACTCCGATCCAAAAATACCGTGTCGGAACGTGGACCACGCCGATACAAAAAAATACCGGTGTCGGAAACGTGGACATCCGATCCAAAATTACCGTGTGTCGGAACGTGACACTCCGATCCAAAAATACGTGTCGGAAGTGGACACTCGATTCCAAAAATACTGTCGGAAACGTGGACACTCCGAATCCAAAAAAACCGTGTCGGAACGTGACACTCCGATCCAAAAATGTACCGCGGGTCGGGAACGTTGGACACTCCGATCCAAAAATACCGGGCGGAAACTTGACACTCCGATCCAAAAAAAACGTGTAGGAACGTGACACTTCCGTCCAAAAATTACGTTTGTCGGGAAAGTGACATCCGATCCAAACTGTTTTAATTTTATTAAAACTGTTTTCAAATAATTTTTATTCCATCAAGGCCTTTTTTCAAGCATCACTTCAAAGAGAGTTGTCCATGTACGAAATTTAAAGACATCAAAGTAAGAAGAGAATCCAGCAAGGAGCGTAGGAATAATAGCTCACCCTGAACTCTTGATAGCTGAAGACTGGCTAGAACTGAGGGCGAGTCGAAGACGATGGCACACTTGCTGCCCACCACAAAAATAAACAAAGAAGGAAAATAACCCAAGTTAGGGGCAGTTTACAAGGAACCACGTAATGCTGAGTAGGTTACTCATCCCGGCCAACTCAAAATAGAAAACAAGAATGTACCGAATAATAATTACAGTCAACCACAATAACTTAAACAGGATGGGCAGCAACAAATACATAAGTCTCATTGACAACAAAACACCATAATAAGTACACCATCAATCACAATATCAAGCACACCTTTGAGGGATCAGCCTCCACACATATACTCATTTGGGAAAATAGTTTCTTTGAATTGAGTAAAATAAGATAATTCAAGATTCTTTTCAATTAAAAAATTTACCGTGTCGGAACGTGAAACACTCCGATCCAAAAATACCGTGTGTCGGAACGTGTACACTCCGACCCAAAAATACCGTGTCGGAAACGTGACACTCCGATCCAAAAATTAACCGTGTCGGAACGTTACACTCCGATCCAAAAATACCGGTCGGGAACGTGGACATCCCATCCAAAAATACCGTGTCGGAACGTGACCTCCGATCCAAAAATACCGTGTCGGAACGTGACACTCCCGATCAAAAAATACCGTTGTAGGAACGTGAACTCCGATCCAATCAAATACCGTGTCGCACGTGGACCCTCCGATCCAAAATACCGTGTCGGAACGTGACACTCCGACCAAAAAATACCGTGTCGGAACGTGGACACTCCGATCCAAAATGTATTTAATTATTAAACTGTTTTTCAAATCATTTTTTTCATCAATCAAAGCTTCTTTATTCAAGGCATCACTTCAAAAGAGAGTTTTCAGATAAAAATCAATAGTCTCAATATTTTAGCAAACCACAACCAACACCAATTCATAAATACAACCACAAAATCAGTAATATGAGGACTTTACAATATCATCCACACATATCAATCGTACTTAGAGTTATCTATCACATAGAATAAACCATAAACCCTACCTCCACCGAAGAACGAATCAAGCAAGAGACCTCTCCAAAGCCTTTGTCGTCTTATTGCATAAGAACCCTTCCAATCGATTTTACTTCAAGTCCAAAATGCTTGTTCTCCTCTCCCTTTCACGTTTTCCCTCACTTCCTCTCGTGATTAGTTCTTTCTTCTTAACTAAAGACGCCCTTCTTTATTAAATGCAAGACTATAAAATAAACTAATTTGTATAAAAGGACTCCTCATTAGCTAAAGTTACCTTCCATTAAACTCCCACTAACCCCATTATAAAAGTTACTCCACTAAATACATATATAATAACAAAAACATCACTAAAATTATTTATAATGCAAGACTATAAATAAACAATTGTAAAAGAAACCTCCATTAGCAAAAGTTCCTCCATTAAACTCCCACTAAACCCCATTATAAAAAGGTGTCAACTAAATAAATATATAATAACCAAAAAACATCCACTAAAATAATTAGGGGAAGCTGACATTGAGGTTAGGGTCACGCTGCGTGTGACGGTCCGTCGCATCTAGTAAAGTATTTATCAGAATAATTTCTTACTGCTCAAACCGACCTAAACAGGTCGTTACACTCTAATTATGAGCTTCATGCTAGTGCGCTAATAGAGTAATCCTTTGCCATTTCATAATTAGTCAGGTAGATTATAGATATGATATATATATATTATAGATTCGGAGTAATGAGACCTTGTGAAGGAAACTAGGTGACAACTGTTATAAACTGGTAAGTGAATCAAGTCCATGCATTCCAAATTAAGGTCCACATGTCGAAAACAACATGCCCAAAAACGCAAAAGAATAGTCCCTCCTCATTTTCTTTTTAATGTGGCTATGCTACTATGATACCATTCAACTTACAATGATACCTATTATAACTCCCACTTGTATTTATTAAATTCCTCGTTCCCATTATGAAAACAATTGTTTCGTACTATACAAGAATTGTAACTTGAACCTCCTCTATTGAACGGAAAATATCTTGATGTGTGAAAAAGTCAAATGGTCAATATCATACAACCTCTAGAACAATGACATACTGGATATTGGGATAAAATCCCATGGTCAAAAAAAACCATTGAAAAAAAATATAAAGAATTTAGTAATGGTATGCAGCTTAATAGGAAAAAGAAATTTATTTGAACCAAAGATAAGAACTTTAATGTGAAATATGTATACCAGATATGTGAAAGTTTGTACATTGGGAGAAAAACATTGACCACCAAAAATAAGGATTCATTCATTCGATATAATCAAGTTGTAAACCTCGAGTAGCAGTAACGTTTATCAAGAAATACGCAAACATTCAAAACCTAAGCTCCATTTAGAAATGTGATTCTTAGACACTAAAATTCAACCCAAAGCAACTCTCTACGTATATATAGTGGATCCTTTTAGGCTAATAAAATGGAAATCCTCCATCTCAAAGCCTAACAAAGGTAGAGAGACTGTTAATAATTTTTTTAAGTGTTACCAACACAGACATTCTTATATGAAGGAATTAAGAACAAGAAATCTCATAAATGCTTCCAATTATCGTTAGGACCATAAAATCACCGATCATACTATAAATTTACAACTCAAAGCAATGGACGAACAGATATTCAACCAAAAATAATATTATAAAGAAGTTGTACAAGAAATACAAGATATGAACTTACTTACGAGGATATTCAATTACTTCCTCCAGTATATATTTATGATCAATGAGGTTTAGGATTTGCTATCAGTAAATTATTGATTCCCAAAACTTCGATCACGTTGATCGTACGCAAGCTACTAAAATTAACTAACAAAACCTCGACCCCATAATTAGTCACGGACAATGCTAACTCTGATGAAATACATGCCAGAAATATAAAAACATAATCCGATACCTGGATACAAATACATAGTTTCTTTTCCAAAATCACACCAAATTTGTTATAACATAAAAATTCCAGTTCTCGAATTGAAAAGGAGGAAGATTCCCAAGCTCGGTAACGTTAGGAACAAAGTCACTCAACTAATTAGAATCCGCAAAAGAATGAGATTCCTAAGTCCTAACCTAAAATCCCTTTTAATTTCCACCCCAACTCCCAAACCCAATTAAGGGTAATGTATTGGATTCAAGATATAAGTTGTCAAGATTGGATTGTCATATGAAATGTATTGAAGATTTGGGGGGGGGGGGGGGATATCTTGCTGAAGCCAGGGAGTTGATCAAGTAAACTGAGGTACACGTAGTGGTGAAAACCAAGAAATCGTTTGCCACTAGAGAAAATGATTCCAAGTTGAATTAGTAATGCAGATGAACTAATATAAATTTTCAGAATTCTATAGAAAAACGTGTGCGCCGATTCGACATCCATTTAAGATAATTAGCGATAAAAGTTTGAATAAAGTT
Organism: Solanum habrochaites; assembly: GCA_027704765.1. Lineage (NCBI taxonomy): Eukaryota > Viridiplantae > Streptophyta > Magnoliopsida > Solanales > Solanaceae > Solanum > Solanum habrochaites. Next base: position 30,998 of record JAKWJA010000550.1, on the reverse strand, counting down.
TACTTGAATAACCATTGATTCAGAATTTGGATACAACATAATTTTTTCTTCTCCCTTCTAGAAAACTTTTGAATTAGGTTTTTAGCGATTTGTGTTTGCTTTCTCCATTTCAAAATTCAAAAAGTCTATTAGTTTATAGACATATAGATGTTAATAATTATCTATGGTGTTAGCTATATTTGCTTTTCATTTGCCATAATTAGATTCAATTGGTTAAGTATCATGCACCTTAGAAAGTAGTAATAGAGCACGCATTGAAAAAAGGCAAGAGCAGCGTACGGTGGAATCAGTTTCTCATTTTTCTGAAATTGACCAACGGTTTAAGATGTCTCATGTGATAAAAAATATAAGTGGAACGACAATTTTTCTTTGTCATCTTAGATTTTTTTTACATATCGAAAAAGGTTCATAAAAGTTAGATTGATAACTGTTGCCTAAAATATGCCAGACCTGTAGAGAGTGGATACTTGGTTCACGGTACATAGGAAGCAGCACAATGAGACAAGAGAAACCTAAGAAAATAATTCATTAGAATTTCCGTTTCATAGATCCAGATCTAGTGATGATTAAATTCTTTTTTTATAATCCAAATTCTAGATGATGATTTTCAAATTTCCTTTTCAGAGATCCAGATCAGTGGTGGCCTTAGTACAATTTATGTGTTTCAATTCCATCGAATTTTTTAAGAAAATGAAGAGGAAAAAACATTACTTGTTTTTGGTGTAAATGATCCTGATTGATGTTAAACAATAACAGGTGTGCATCCTCTAATGTTTGATTTTCCCTCATAGAAAACTACCAGGTACTTAATTAACACCATTTACATTAAGATCATAATAGGTCTAGACACGAAAGAAGAAAACATTGGCGTAGCTAGATGAGTTCTTAACTTCGTAAAGTTCATCGACGAAGAAGAAGAAGGAATCAGAGTGGAACTTTTGCAGTGAATAGTAAAAAGTTAGAGGAAATGAAAATTTTTAGGTCAAACTTCAGGGAGAAGCGTCACAAAAAGGTTTAGTGCCACAAAAATGGGCTTGGTTAATGATGTTGGCCCAACCCAGCTCATTTAATTGATAGGGTTCAGGCAATATTTTTTAACTCAACTCTACCCATATTTGATGTCTTTTAATGAGAAACATAAAATCTAAATATTTTTTTGAATTTTTTTGGTATTAGTATTATTTTAAGCTACTCAAATTAATATGGTACTTATCTGGGGTACGTAAGAAAACAATATAACACACACTACTATTGTTCTTAAAACATTGAATAAAAAAAATCAAATTACAATTTCTGTCAAAGTTTTGTTGCAAATATATGTATCTAACGGAGAAAAGGTATGTTTTTTTGATATACGCAGGTTAAGAGTATATCTATTTGGGGCAGTTAATAAAAAGAGCATAATTTAATGACAAAAAATAAAGAGTAATCCACGATAATAAAGTTTTTCGAGGATATGGAGTATCCTAAAGATAAAGTTAATATATCAAAAAGAAAATCAAATTCTCTCCTAAATTCAGTTCGTTACTCAGATTTTATTCCGTTTCTTCTATTTAATTCATATTTCATTTTAAATAGGGTGTATTCTTCATTTTTTCAAAATCATTATATCTGAGATTAACAATGACATATAGTTGTGGTACATACATTTTGAAACTTGATTTTTTAAATGTGAAAGTAATTCTTTTAAACCTCTTTGGTAATATATAGTCCCCATGTACTTATTTGAAGAAATAACTTCAATCTTCACTCTTTATTAAACTCAAAACATAAGTCTTGAAACAAAGCTAAAACGGTTGTAAAAGACTTATGAAACTTGAAATGACTCCTCTTATTACACTGTAGTTTTCTCTTAATTTTAATTCTTAACTGCTCTTGACTTCACTCTTAAATGATCCTTGAATTGAATTATGGATTAAAAGATTAGGATTTCTGTTTAGAAAGATCTCATGATGTTTAAGAATAATTCTAGGTACCTAAACATGCAAATATCTGGAAATCAATATTTTGAGGTAGATTCGCGATGCGGAGGTATTTTTAAATTATGGTTATGAAAATGTCCTTAGAGGCAGAACACTTTGTGTAAGCTCCGCGATGCTCAGCTAAATTTTTTATTATGGTAACAGGTTGCCAGATGCGTTCCCATGTTAAAATTTCGCTCATCCATGTTTCTATTTCGTTTTTCTATTCTTATACACCCAAACTCGGTTATTTTTCCTATATCTCTTTTACATACAGACAACCAAAAAATATACCTAAGCACCTAACCCAAAACAACCCCATAATGCTATCTAACAAACTCAAAAACTTCACAACTCAGGCAATTCGAGATTAGCAAATGAAATCGAGAAGTAGGCATCAAGATCATCAGTATTTTAATGCTTTCATGATGAATCCAAACTGAAATAATATATTTGGCACGTAGGGGATCCCAATGTTATGAGAGCCTTAGAAACCTTGATAGGGATCACCCTCGACGAATTTCACTCATAAGGCTACACGTTCTTTGCGAATTCTTGATTTATCTCCCTTTCTGTTCTTCTTTTCTCTCTTCTCTAAGCCCTAAGAGTAACTATGACTTTTCCAAAGTGATCTAAGACTTGATTTTACCCTTATAAACCTCTAAAACTAAATAGGAAATTAATTGGTGAAAAGACTAGTTTTCCCTTTCCTAAATTTGGATTGGGACTTTCCCCTATCCAACAACCCAACTTTCGATGGGCATAACTCAGTCATACAATATCGAAATCGCGCAAACTCGGTGGCGTTAGAATGATATTTATAAGGGCTTTCAAACCATATGAATAAATTCCTATAATGCATCATGAGATAGAAGTTATTCCATTTGAAAAAATGGTCAAATCTCACTTTCTTAACCAAGACAAATTTTATAGATTTTTCCTTTTTCTCTCCAAAAGTGATTATTTTTAGTTTCTTAGATATTTCGAATTGTGAGATGTCACAATACTATAACCATAACAAAAACTATGGTTCAATTCTAAATAAATTGGGGTCGGTGATATAAAAGTTAAGCAATAGTAATGACTATTATGAGACAATGAGAAAAACCATTTATGATACAGATTAACAATTTTAGGGTCATTTTTAACATATACATGATATGACATACTATAATAAAAAAGAGATTTGTGGAGGTTAATAAGAAAGGAGTCGAAGGTCTCCATTCGAATTTAGTTAATTATGTTTTTGTATGGACATAATGTTCCACTTTACCTGGGTGTTGTTGTTCTAGGCTTTGGTCTCTTCTTTAATGCATGAAGTTGTTTTTTGTAACTTCTTGGAATTTAGAAAATCTTATTATTTCTAACACACTATTTTCATGGAGATTTTCAGATACTTCTTTCTTTTTTCTTAATCTAAAATCTCTCTATGAATCATATTTTGTACAAAAAAATGAATTTTTTTTAAAAATATAGCACTTTATTATTTCAAAGAACGCTTTGACTTAAGAAAAAAATATTTTTGACAATGTAGCGTGTGTATCAAAAATATGAATATTATCGAATGATTATATTTAGTCTACATAAAATAGTTCAATCTCATGCGAAGCACGAATAATTTACCTAGTATATATATAAAGGAGATCCCTTAGCCACCTACGTGGCGCCACCAAAAATCAGGATTCCCTTTTAATTTATTTTATTCCAAAAGTTACTCTTCTCCTTTATGAGAAGTTGTGCCTATTATGAAAAGTTGCGTCTTTTATGAAAGGTTATAACCTCTTCGAAGGGTTGTAACTTTTCCTAAAAGTAGTAACCTTCTCAAAAAATTGTGACTTCTATGAAAAGTTGTCACTTTTATAAAAAAATTGATACTTTTGTGAAAGGTTGTGACCTTTTCGAAAGATTGTAACATTTTCAAAGAGTTGTAACCTTTCCATAAGACAAAATAATCATTTGCCGCACTTTCCTTAGTTGTGTATAATAAGAACACTTCCCTTTTATTCTAAAAGAAAAAAAAATTTAACTACTTCTTCCTCTCTTCTTATGGGCAATTAAATAGTTGTGTATGTTGCTCCGGTTGAAAGGTTCCCTGCACCATATTTTTGTATCAATACATATGTGAATAGAATCTTTATATCTTGAAATGATCTATTCCTTTAAACATGTTACAAGAGGAAAGTAATTTCCTTAATGAGACATTATGTATTAAATGGGCTCAATTTTTTCCATTCTTTTTCATTCTATTTTTGAAGATCCTGGAATATTTTTTACTATCATTTGTTATGTTTATATTATTAATTGTTGTTTTTTCGTACATGCTTTGAACTTTGTTGTTTACGTTTATTAAAAGTTATTGTAATAAGTATTTGTTAATATATATTAAATAACAAACGTTAATTGGGTATTCACGCAAATTTTCTCTACTTAAATTATTGAATGTACACTAAAACCCCTTATCAAATCTATAATTTTTTCATCAACAGCGTCATTCCTTCACATACAAGGATGCGATTTAGTGGTCTTTTGAAAATCATCTGACTGTTAATAACTTTGCATATCAATATCTTTTGGTTTTTATGTTGTTGTTATCTATCTTACTAAATTTTGAGAGTGGATATTATGAGTACATGATGATTGAAAGTTGATTGAAGAGTCAGTTAATTTTCTTGGGTATGTTATTAAAAAAATAAGAACTTTTCTGGTTAGAATGATTTTTCATCATCACTGAATATTTCATATTTTACTCCCTTTCATGTATGTTTTTTCTTGTTGTTTTTTTGTTTTCTTAAAATTGTATTGATTATTTTTCGTTTGATATGTATATTATCTTACAATGACACAACTTTCCGTTCTTATAATGATTTTCTTTTTTTGGTATTCATATGGATCTTCAAAATATTTTTGGTGTGAATTATAAAAATTTTCAGCAAACATAATTTGAAGATGATACGCCAAAACTCTCTAACTAAAGGTAACATTTAAACCACAAAAGATTATGTTATTAAGTAGATTTGTTATCCTCATGTTCAAGTCATTGCTGAGGTTGGAGGATATCTGGGTTAGACTAATTTGAATTTTTTATTGTTCAAGGGAATATTCTTTAGTGAGTGTAGATTCGCCATGTATTAATTGTTACTTTCATAATGAAACAATTAGAACAACATATTTTTACAACCCAAATAAAGTCCAGCGATGGAAAACATCTAGAGGGCTTTCAGAGCATAAGTTTATTGAAGAATATATTTGCAAAGGGCTCAACAATATTATTTTTGTTGTTTTCAAATTTATATGTCTCCTTTATAAGTTTGTTAGAGTAACAAAAGTAAAAAAACAATAAACGAAAAACAAGTTGATATATTTCACCTCGGAGAAGGAGAAGTCTCTAAAAAAAATTATTTATTTATGTGGTGCCCCACATTTATTTTTGGTCTTAACTTATTTATAACTAATAATGATTATCAAAAACTTTAAGGGAGACAATTAAAATTATGTACAAAAATATAAAAAGTGATGTTTAATTATTACATTAGAACATCACTAGATTTTAACAAGACAATTATATTATCAAACATATGTTATGATAAATTAAAGGGACACAATATATAATGTACCAAGAAAACACTAGCCTTAGGACACTTGACATTTGTGGTATAAGTAAAATATCCTCAAGCTATCGGTTGTAAACCATAGAAACATGGCTGAACATAACTCTCGTTGGTGACGAATACGACCACATGAAACTATTTAGAGAGTTTATACAAACTTGAGGAACAGAAGTGGTTAAAAAAAAGGAAGAGAGGTGGAGCTTACAAAGAATTGGAATGTACGTTTTTATAAAAACTTAAAACCTTGCTTGTGTCGTTGGTCTGTTTTCCTTTTTCTTATGAGCTAAGGTGGTTTGATTGCACCATGCAGCTGTAAAACAATTGTGAACAGGTACAGCACATTATGTCAAACAATCGCACTTCAATTTCAATTTTCATCAAAATTTACCACAGAGAAACATGGGTATTGGTGGTGCTACTAATATCCCCTTAAGCTATTGGAGAAAGAAGACAAACATGGCTGAGAATAAATCTACTTGGGATAAATAGGTAAACACCAAACTATTCAGGGAATTGATAAAAAGAAGTGGGAATTATATATAGGTATCATTGTAATGTTGCTGATATGAGGGTAGCTTATCACATTGACAAAGGAATTGAGGATGAACTATTCATTAGTAGTGTGGCATGTTGTTCGGACTTATGGGCCTTAATTATGGATGCAGGACTGGGTTAACTTCCCATGTTTATAAGTTGTCGCCTGTTTTTTTTTTTAAAAGGTCTCTTATAACTTGAATATAATTTTTTTTCAGTTTGATTATATGTTTATGTAATAATTCCTAATATATGAGTTATAATATGTGAATATATATATTAATATATATATATATATATATATCTATATATTATATATATATATATATATATATATAATATACACACACACAAAAACACACACACATATATGTAGGATAAATTATGGAGCTATGGGAGAAGAATTACTATATTAGCGCAATAGCAGGAGCTAATAATGAGAGCTCGGTAGTAGTAAAGACAAACAACCTTTATTAACTAGCTCTCATTAGTAGCTCATTCTATTGCGCTAATATAGTAATCCTTTTCCATTCCTCCATAATCAACTCCTATATATATATATGATCGAACAAACCGATAATCAAATTGAAAAAACAGAATAATATTCGAGTAATGAGACCTTGTGAAGAAACTCAGGTGACAACTATTATAAACTTGGTAAGTGAATCAAGTCCCCGCATTCCAAATTAAGGCGCACATGTCGAACAACAGGCCAAACTGCTAAAGAATAGTCCATCCTCATTTACTTTTTAAATGTGATATGCTACTCTTATACCATCAACGTTACAAGATAACTAATCTAATTCCCCTGTATCTATTAATTCTCGTTCACCATATGAAAAAACAATCGTTCGTTCCATACAAGAATTTTAAACTGAAACCTCCTCTATGAAGAAAAGAGTTGCAGGTGAAGAACGTCAAATGGTCAATATCATACAACTATAAGAACAATAGTAACAAGACAACTGATATTGGATAAAATCCCATGTCAAAAAACCAACTTGAACAAAAGATAAGAATTTTAGTAATTGGTATGCACTTAATAGAAAAAAGAAATTTATTTGAATCAAAGATAAGAACTTTAATGTGAAATATGTATACCATATATGTGAAACTTTGTACATTGGGGAAAAAACATGAAACACCTATAACACGGATCCATTCATTCAAATAATCACGTTGTCTGTAAACCTCGAGTAGCCGTAAGTTTATCAAAGAAAGTACGAAAACATTTCAAAAGTTTAAGCTCCATTTAGCAATGTGATTCTTAGACACTAAAATTCAACCCAAAGCAACACTCTACGTATATATAGTGGATAATTTTATGATAATAAAATGGAAATCCTCCATCTCAAAGCCTAACAAAGGTAGAGAGACTATTAATAATTTTTTTAAGAGTTTGTTACCATCACACATATTCTTATATGAAGGAATTAAGAACAAGAAATCTCCTAAATGCTTCCAATTATCGTTGGACCATAAAATCACCAATTGTACTGTAAATTTGTTTTTGACAATCAAAGCAATGGAAGAAAAAAATTCAACCGAAATAATATTATCAAAGAAGTTGTACAAGAAAAGAATAATATGTACACTTACGAAGGGATATTCAATTACATTCGTACAGCATTATTTGAATCAATGGAGGTTTAGAAGTCGTTTGTCCCTTGGGAGCGGTCAAGACAACATGTTTGGAGTGGTTTCTTCCCCAGAGCGATGAGGGAGCCAGGCTAAGGAGTTCATCAACACTTAAACAAGCTCTATTGATGGTCAGGGAGTACTTCCCGAAAGTTTGTTAAGCTAAAAACAAGGTATATAAATTTTCTTATATTAGCAGCAAGAATTGAAGATAGTATAGCGAATTTGTTGAAAGGATTCAGGTATGCTACTTTTTCCCTGGTTATTTTCGAACAGCACGGATGAGATGAGCGGGGTTCCTCGTAGAACATATGGGATAATAGAGGAGAGGTGTCGGTCTGCGTGGCTCATTGAAAATATGAACCTTACAGGTTATGGTGCATGTCGACACCAGGTAGAGTACAGCCCAAGAAAAGAGGTGTTTGTTATGTTAGGAGACCTAGGACTCAAGATCAGGCAAGCGGGTCCCAAACCATGGAGGCCCACCGAAACAATTTGGGTCCGTGAGCAGCCCAGGTTCAAGAAGGGGCAATCGAGTTTCGGGAACTCTAACTCTCAGAGGGTTTACAAACACCTAGAGCAGGCAAACTGAAACCCAAGGGGCAATGGAGTGGATGAGCGTCCTAGGAGAATTGTGCTAGTGTTTGCCGAGCTCAGTGGAGAGTGCAGACAGGGCACTAATGACTGCCTCGGTTGTGGTAAGAGTGCACACATGGTCAGAGACTGTCCACAGAACAGAGGTCAGGCTGGAAGCAACGCTCAGCCTAGGTCTAACCCACAGAGTGCAGCAGCAGCCGAGCCTCCCAAAAGGAACAAATTTTATGCCCTGAAAGGCAGGGAGGACAGGAGAAGTCTGATGATGTGGTCACAGGAATGCTTCAAGTATTCTCAACTTCTGGTTTTCATGGACTTGAGTCTTTAAGTAAAATGATGATTTTGAGCTAGACCATAATCCATGTTGAAATGGTTTTTACCAATGAGTTTCAAATGACTTGGCTAATGTATCCTAGTAATAATTTTCAGATTCAAACGTCTTTTTTGAAATTATTTTTTGAGTTGATTTGACCTATTTCTCAAAGTGTATGATATGAGTGTTGTTATTTTCGAAATCATATTGTGAATTCTTATTGTATTAGATTGTGTGGCTTTAGATATTTAGAAAGGAAAACCTCAAGTCTCAAATTGACTTTTAATTGAATTAAGGCAATTGAACTTATAAGCCTTGTAAAATTTGTAGAATCTTGTATTTTCATTCATTGTGTATGTTGTGGAGTAATGGGAATGAGATCATGATTTCAATTACTCTATTTAATTGATTTTAATGATTGAAAAGGGAATTATATGAAAAAGGAAACATGTTGATAGTTGTGTTTTGTGAATTGCCTTGATGTTAATCCTAATTTATTGATCGATGAAATGCTTTGATGGCAATATTTTGGACTTGAATTGCTTGAGTTTATCGTGTCTTTCTTATGGTGTAAAATTGCCTATTTGCATTGATATATGTAAGTTGTTCTTTCCATGACCCCTCTTAATTGATATGAGACAGGAGATCCAATGCTTGAATGAAGTACAAATTACTTTGATTCAATCATACATCTTGGAATCAGAGACATGTGTTGACTATGCTAATGGAAATGGTTATAGGCTTCCATTCAAATGACATTATGCCAAACTGATAAGAAAAGATGTAGAAAAGATTTTGCCTTAGTGACATCAGCAAGACGATGAAAAAAATGGTTCTAGCAAGTGTTGACGATTTTGATTAGCTTTACTTGAAACTTGTGATTGAACAGTAATTGGTTTTGTTTGTTTTATGAATTGAATAACTTGTATTGTAATTGATTAACTTGATATACTTGTTAATTTTTGAATTGTGACTATTGGACTGTGATTGTTTTACCTTGTGAGATGTGTATTGTAAGTTGTTAAGTTGGTATGATTTCTCTGTAGATTGTAGTGGAGTCGGTTTGGTTGGGATGAAAGAAGTATTCATATTCTAACTTAGTTTTATCTTATTTAGTGGATTCGTACTCACTATTGCTTCTACACTTGTGTAGGTTCCGAGCCCGGATCCGTGTGATCATTCTTCTTCATCTTTCTCTGAGACTTTCAAATGATTTTGAGATGTAGTTGATTCTCATTTCCGGGGGGCCCTTCCACTACAAAAAAAATCTAAATAGCGGGAGTTTATTTTACATACTATGTGGATTAGAAACCATCATGGTTGTTGGCCAGAGATTTCAACAACCCCCGGAGTTAGGTCTGCCATAATTAAGTTGTGGGGTTTTTCTCCACCCTTTTGTAACAGAGCTTGGTTACTTTTGCAGCAGTTTGAACCCCCGCATATTGATTCTTAGAAAAGTTCTTGAAAATAATTAACCAATAATAGTTAAAAAACAACCATAAATTTGTACAAGTAATGATAATGCTAGACATGAAGTAAAAATGTTAAACATTATAAAAAGTAATACCAACCACAGTTTATTATATTAAAAGTAATGTTCCTAATATATTTCCAATCTATTTGTGTTATACAAATTTCTAACAAAATTTCCAAAAATATTAAGAATTGTGATATGTAACGATAATTATGGCTGCTATCATCTCCTAATCTTCGTACTCCCTTACTATAAATCTCCCATGTATCTTCATTAAAGATGACAGAGACAGTGTCATTTTGTTGACAACTTCTCTTGTGACAATTATATTCGAAAAGCAATTATGAGGATAAGGCATATTAGAGATCTCAGCCGACATTAATCTAAACAAAATATGGACTAGACCCACATCCCATCATGAGGATGTCCACTTCAATCCGGAACAAGATCCTGAGCGATTCCTTATAAGGTTGTAACAATTCTCTAACACTTAAAACAAGAAAACTTTGCCAAAACTGAATCTGATAAGTCAGTCATTTATTTCTACCTTTGATTGTTGGTTATAACAATTACTAATAATCACCACCTCCAATAGTCATCTCAATTATTACCTGATATGAGAGTTTTGCTTTAATTATATACATCATCATCGAGTCACCTTTACTTGTACTCTTGTAGTAACAAGTGATTGTCTTACTATTTTCAAAATTACGAATCTCACATTCTAAGGAGGCTTACCTGTTGATATATGATTTAAAAGACATGATAGTGTAAGCAATCGAACTAATAAAAAACTCACCTAACTAATAGGTTTATCCCCACAGCTTTTGGAATTAACAAATTCAATAATTCCAAATTGCTTTCCTGTGACAAATAATCGAGCCAATGATTTATTAGCAAAAAGGTATCATATAAAACTATCACAAATATAAAGATCACCTCCAAATTGGATAAAGATATCACTCAAGGGTCCTAAAACATGCCACAAACAGATGAAAAACTGAAACTAGAAAAATTAAACATGTTATTTGTAGTTTTGATGATTTGAACAAACTAGGGACCTTGTAAAGGTACCAGGTTGTGTACTTGAATGTTGCAGATGAAACAAACCCAGGGGACCGGGTTAGAGGTACCAGGCCTCAATGGTCAAGAGCCTGTGACTGCCAGCTAGGGACACGGACAGAAAAAGTAGTGTTACTTCCCGATGGCGATCGAAAGTGGCGAGTGAGGAACTTCTCCAACCATGAACAAAGAGTTTAAGGAAAGTGAGTTGTCCATATTAAAAGACACTTTCCTAAACATCTTTGGTAGTTTTGCAACTTGATACCCAAACTTTTCAAGAACTCTTGCATCAAAGGCTACTACCAAGCAAAGGCGACTCATTCCAAGCCGCCAGAACAACGAAAAATTCATGGAGCTTTGGTACCGCTGTTTAGGACTATATCTCTTGTCCTTATATTGTAAGCTATTCCGAAAATAAAGGAATCAGTGGGGGTCGTGTTGACAAATTCTAAGTATCTAAAGTGATAGCTTAGTAGGTAGATTCATTTCTACTTAGGCTGTTAAGCAATAGAGGACTATTGCTTAAACGTGAGATTAAAACTTCTTCTCATATTTTTTGTAATGTGTTTTACTTTGCTTTTGAAGATTAGTGACAACGATTTGAAAATCCTGTGAGACAGGTCGTGGTGTTACTGCACTTAATCAAGGAGGTTTCCAAGTTAAAATCATGGTGTGATTTTATGCATTTACCTTTCTGGTTTATTCAGTAGTGTAGTAATACCGGTCATACTTGTGAAGTGAGACATAATTCATACAGTTGCTATCAGAGCGGGGGGCACTCCTATTTGGTTAACACCAAGGAAGTGATATTGTTCTAGATGCCTGCCCATTAATCTTGAAGAAAGAGGTCAGTCATCAACAAGACCTCCCTGTTCATATGGACATGTTATAGTTGGTGGAAAGTTAGAGAATGCAACGATTGCCTCATGAGGAAGACAAACGAGCTTGGGAATTGTACTTGATGGACCATTTATTTCGATTTCTGGAAGAAAAGGATGGAGAGAAAACTAGATTTTTTCCAAAGGCTATACAGAAGAAATACGACGAAAAAACAGCTGATAGGAAAAAAGATTTTGTAAAAGGGCTACAAAAGCAAACTCCTCTTGTCTGTAGGATTAGACCTGATGAGTCAAACAGAGGTTAGAGGTGAGTCTGCCTAAGGGAGATTTGGGGACTGTTGAAGGACTGTCTCATGAAGGAGGAACTGAACAAGTCAAATAATCTAAGATTGACATGCTTACCTCCCGGTATGAGAACTTTCAAAAATGAAGGAAGGACAAAACAATCCATGACATGTTCACAAAAATGTCTTCCATTACAAATGAGCTGCGAAGTCTTGGTGAACCTATAAGCATGACCAAAACAAGGCAGAAAAGGGCTGAGCATTCTTCCAAATTCTTGGGAAAAGCAAGGTTGATGTCATTCCAGAAGGCCAAGGTTTGAAGGTGTTGTTTATGGATGCTTTGATTGGTAATCTGGAAGGAACATGAATGAATCGAAATATGATTTGTCCAAAGAAGGAAGCCCCAAGAAGGATAAGTCATTGTGCTGAACGTATAAATCCGATGAAGAATCCAGTGATGATGATATGGCATAATCTCTCACATGATTTCAAAAAATGTCGTTGGAGAAAAAACATCTAGTTTTAAAAGAGGAACAAATGGTACGCGAAATGCTACTCAAGGTGACACATGCGACAAGTGTGGAAAGAATGGGCACTTTATCAGAGAGTGTCCTCCTGATCAGAATGAAAACAAGGAAATCAAAAAAACCAAGAAGTGACAAGAAAATAGAAGGACCTGGTAACTCGGTAAGATGAGATCGAAGAGCTGACTGCAGAGATTGGTGGTCAAAAAGGCTCTTGTTGGCATGGGGTGATTCTTCAAGTGAGTCAGAAGACCCTGATGAAACAAATGATGTGTCCTATGGTGGTTTTGGACATGAGGAGGGGAAACCGTTTTCAATGAAATGTTTGGACTTCCATGGCTCTTACGGAAAATGAACAAGAGGACACAGGTGGGTAGCTGTTCTTGAATGAAAAATGACTTGGATAAATATTCTCTTAAAAAAAATTGAGAACTTTTCAAAGTCATGATTGATTCTGTAATTGATGTTCACATTGAAAGAACCAATGACTGCTGAACTTGACCAGTTTAACAAAAAACAAAAGTTAAAAAATTGAAGGAAGAAAAGAAAATGTCAGGATGGTGTCTCTAAAGTCTGATAATGGACACTTAAGAACCAGTTGAATCAGATAATGCTGAAGTGAAACGTTTTAAAATGGAATGTCAAATGGTTACAAGCTGAAAATCAAGAAAAAATTGAAAAAACTACTGAGAAAAACTAGTCGTGTCACTGGAAGAAAACGAGGAAACCAATTAGAAAAGGATATTGTCAAACTAGGAAGATTTGAAAAATATCTTAAGTGTACAAAATCTCAAGGGTTATTGTCAAAAATGCTGCAACAAATCATAGTAAATTTCAATAAGAAAGGAATAGGAAGTTTGAAAACATCACTCCTCCTTATAATCTCACTAGCAAGTATGTGTTTGGTGTCTGACAAATCTGCTCGGTCTTCATTGTGGTTAAGATGGGGCATTTGAAGGGAGAGGTGTGTGCTAGCTGGAGAAAATACTTGAAAGACTCTCTAATTATTGATGAAAGGCAAAAAATTTACCCAAAAGAGAGGACCTTGGTCCGCAAAAGCATGCTTCAACCTCAAGATTTTCAAGAAAAAAATCTTATCACTGCTCCAATCTCTTTGTTAGAAAACCTCCAAAATTACGCTAACTGGACTAAAGACGGAATCTTATCAGCCTTTGTCTGCCTTTGGGAAAATCAAATTGAAAATGGGTTTCCCAAGCTAAACAAGTGATTATTGTTTTGCAGGTGAGTGGGAGAGCAACAGTCAATGTTGGTATATGGACAGTGGATGCTCTAACATATGACTGGTGATGTGAAAAATTTCCTCACTCAAGACACTTCAAGGAGGAGGTGTGCTCTTTGGTGACGGAAAGAAGGGGTAAATTTTGGGAGTGGCAAAGTGGGACGATATTTTGAAGATTCAATTGAAAATGTGTTATTCATGTTGGATGGGTTGAAGTACAGTTTGTTGAGCGTGTCTCTCAAATTGTGTGACAAAGGAAATGAAGTCAAATTTACTTCTGAGAAGTGCACTGTGGTGAGTTTAGGTTAACTTACAAAAGAAGAATTCTCAACTGCTCAAAGAAGTAAAATATCGTATGTGGCAACTTAGAAATGTTCTATGGAGATAGTACCTGACATGTGCTTAGTGCTCCGAATGAGCAGTGTAATCTTTGGCATCGTGGCTGGGCATGTGAGCTCATCTTTATTGAACAAACTGATTCGAAGGACCAGGTCCGAGGTCGCCAAAGCGGAAGTTTGCTGAAAATAAATCTGTGAAAGTTGTGTTAAGGAAAACAACTCAGATCATCTTTAAGCCAAAAAGGCTGGGTACACTCATCAAGAACACTTAAAGTTGCCTTCACATTCACATGGACTGTGTGGACCTTTGAAAGGTTCAAAGAGAAATGGCGAGAAGTACATTTTGGTGATTGTTGATGATTACGCGAAGAGATACTTGGACACAGATTCTTGAAAGCAAAGGCAACACAGATGAGGAGTGGTGGTGTTTTTTCAAAATTGATTCAAACCAAATTGAATCAAAGTCATGCATGCATGCGAGTCGGATAATGGCACTAAGTTTGAGAACTCAAAACTGGATTAAATTATGCATGGAAAATGGTAAGAGTCGTTAATTTTTCTTCTCCAAGAAACTCCTCAACAAATGGAGTAGTGAAAGGAAAAACTGAAACCTTGGTGAACATGCCAGAGAAAACTTAGATTTTGAAGCAACTCTCCTCAAAATTTCTGGGCTAAAGCTGTTAAACACAGTCGTTCATGTTACCCAACTGGTGTCTGATAAGATGATTTTGAAATAAGGACCCACTATGAGTGTTAACAACAGAAAGCCAATTGCTGAGCTATCTTAGCGCATTTGGAGGCAGGCAGGGTTTTGTGCTTGAACAATGGAAAGGATGATCTGGGAACATTTGATCCTAGGAGGGATGAAGAAGTGTTTGTTGGATATTTTTCATCTAGCAAAAGGCTTACAGAATATTCAACAAACGAACATCAATGATGAGGAAAGCATTCATGTTGTATGTGATGAAGATGGAGGAAAAGATTGAAGAAATAATGAATCAAATGATGAAGATGATGTTGATGAAGCTGCTCAATTCGAAGAAAGAAAGAAAATGGAAGGAAAGTTGAAGATGCGGCAGAACAACAACTGAAAAATGATTGTGATGATCAAGCTTAGTCTACATGAAGAGGCTATGTTGAGGTTGAAAAGGGTATGAGGACCTAGTACTACTCAGAATTCCAGAAGTAAGAGTACATCAAACACAGAAAATGATCGTCTCTCTGTGAAGAAGAACATTTGCTGACCAGTCAACCACGTCTACTCCAAAGATCAGGAGGAAACAAAGTTCATCACATCCATAGATAAAAATTTTATTGCTCCCCTTGGATTCTGGAATTCATACTAGATTCAAAAACAAGAAATCGAGGCATTATCGCATCATATCATCTATTGAACCCAAGACTGTGAAACAAACATAGGTGAATGCAGATTGGTCAACTCTATGCAAGAAGACTTATCGGTTCGAAGAAGCAAGGTATCGGTACCGGGTTCCTCGACCTTGAAGGCCAGAAAAGGAAGAAGGAAAAAGAGGCTTCCCCTCTTCGGCCCCTCCGTTCACTTCCGTTCCCATAGGTTTTCAGAAAACAAGCTTGACGAAAAAAATGGCGTGATTACAGAAATAAATTCAAGTTGGTGGTTCAAGCATACAATCAAGAGAGGGAAAGACTATGATGAATCTTTGGCACCGTTGCCAGTATGGAGGATAAGAATTTTAAGAGCTTTTGTTGTGCAAATTCATGGGGTTCAAGCTGTATCAAATGGATTGTGAAGAGTGCATGTCTGAATGGATATCTCAAAGAGGAAGGATTTGTCAACACCTCCTTGGTTTTGAGATGCTGAACTACAGATAATGTGTTCAAAATTGGTTTAAAAGACATGTATGGTCTGAAGCAGGCTCTAAGAGCATGGTATGAAAGGCTATGTCAAGTTCCTGCTGAAGGAATGTGGTTTCAAAAGAGGGAATATGGACAATACTGTGTCTTGTTAAAAAGAGAAACAAGAATTGATTATCATTCAAGTGTTAGGTAGATGACATAATTTTTGGAGATTACTTCAGAACATTCGTGTGAAGAATTCTCAGCATAATGGGAAAGGAATTGAAAGAGAATGGAGGGTGAACTGACTTCTTCCTTGTCTTCAAATCAACAATCATCAAATGGGATTTAAATTGTCAGCAGAAGTACATTAAGGAGATTGAATGAGAAATCATTGTTGACTCTAAACATATCATTAGTCCTATGGGAACAAATTTCAAGCTTTAGTAGAGCAATCTGATCCTCTTGTGAATCAAACAATGTAAGGGGAATCATTTAATCATTGTTGATTGATGCTCGCAGGCCTGTATGGGTATAGTGTGAGAACCGGGGTGCCAGGTTTACAAGAATTCCTAGGGATCACATTGAAGGCTACGAAAAGTTATTCTCAGTACTTAAGAAAACCGGGGACCTGGGTTCTCTTTATCCAGAAGGTGACACTTTTACTTCTGGTTTGGTTTTGCAGATGCGTGATTTGCTGGTTTATAAGTTGACAGGAAGAGACCTCTGGAATGCTCATTCCTGTCATCACTTATCTCTTGGAGGACTTTGGTACCAAGAGCCAGAACTATGTGGCTCTTTCAACTGCTCAAGATGAATATGTGTTGTTGCCCGACCTGCTTTCTTCAAGTTGATGTGATCAGGCAACACTTGGAAGATTTTGGGATTCACATCAAGCAATTCCTCTTAGGGTGACAATACTAGTGAATTAGATGGTAAAAAATTCGTACATCATAAGAGAACAAAGAATATTGATGTCTAGACATCACTTTTGAGAGATAATGTTGAGAAGGGAAAATTATTGTGCTCAATATTGTTCCAACGGAGGATCGAAATTCCAGACATATTCACAAGGCTCTCAGCAATGGATAAATTCTTGAGAGAAAATCGGTTGAAGTTGTACATGTTGATCTCAGGGATGTTCTTAGCTGCCAAACCGTTGAAATCCTTAATGGTTAAAAGTTCAGGGCTGTAGCCTTTGTGTGAATATTTAAATATCTGAACAAGATCTTTTTGTACCTTTTGTAGGTATACTCTCAGTAAGGACCTGCTCAGCAAGGGGAAGGCAACTAGAACAACTGAGGAATGAGATTTAACGTGTATGGTACCTGGTGCTGTCCAGGTTAGCATTTGACATTAAATTGAAACTGAAAAATAAGGACCGTTGGATAATGCCACATGGCAGTCATCGGTCATCTGACCGTTAGTCCCATCGTTCTCTCTTCAAAATGACACATCCATCACAGGACCTTGCACCTTTCACGCTTTTAAAAACCCGATTTATTCTTTTAAATTAACATCTGCTCTTACATTATTCTTTGTTTCACGGAAGGTTTTATCAAAAGCTAAAAGGCAAAAAAAAATTTGTGTGTCTATTCTTTTCTCTGTTCAACGAAACCATTCTATTGTGTGTGTAAAACATGTCTTCCCTATCGGCCTCTATACAGATGGCTAGATGCTCTTAGCGAAATCGACCTCTTGCGTTTTTATTCCGGGCAACTTACAGGCCAGACCCAATCCCCCGTCAAGTTTTCACAAACAAGCGATAACCCTTCTATGCCTTATATCTAAACAGGTTCTTTGTGTGGCCTACCGGGACCTTGGTCCGTTCAAGATATGTTGCCCCCGGACAATCTTTTGAACGTGTAAGATTGCCTAATATAGGCATCTGAGTCCAAATATTGGCAGCAAGTGACACAGTGACGTTGGTGATTGAGGAGCTTGCTATGTGATGGACGGCAATCAATGGCGGAGCAAACTGAAGTTTTTGCAGAAGGAAGAGAGTTAAGAACGACTCACCCATTTTTGATAAAATGCCTGATAAAGAAATGTACACTTCCTCCTCCTCTGAACTATGAAAGTGAGGAGGGAACCTGTTAAAATGAAAAGAAGGTTGAGCGAAGAGAAGGGAAAATATCTAGAAAAATGGTAAGGAAGAAGGTAGTCGAAGAGACCCTAGGAGAAGACCTACTACTAGGTCTGTGACTCAAAAGGTGAGGGTGATGCCTTGAAGGCCAGTGCACGTTCTACTGCTGCAGTTAGAAGTGGGACAGAAACCTTCAAGGTATCAAATTTAAAATGCCTGAGACTAATGTGCTTGAGTTATCTTGGAGGAAGAGGAAAGAAAAATAAGAAGAAAGTGGCTTGAGAAGAAAAGCGGAAAGGTTTCAAAGACGGTTGTGAAAAACATATAAAGTCCGTAAACGAAAAAGAAGAGTCTGAGGAAAAAGGAAGAGTCACAGGGGACCTGGTACCCAAGCCAGAGAGATGAAGGTGCAAACATGCAGGAAGTTATTGACAGCCTGAGAAGAAACCACGTCGTCTTGCAGGGAGAGTTTTTGATATGGGAATCATACTTTCCTGGAATGGATCTACTCACGAGATGGTAGGATCCAATCTTGGTTACACTTGTGCGAAAGGAAAGCCCCATCCTCCATGAAGAAGAAGTTCACAAATTCTATACTGTTCAAATTAAAGGACGATGGGGCGCATCCTCACACGGGGTAAAATGAATTGCTTATATTTAGATGAGGGTGTTGTTGTTGTTGTAGCAAAATTCTCAGGGTTGCCTAGAGAGGGACCCGGTAGGTACTGGGCAGAAACTTGCCTTCTGAGTTTTCTTATGTGATTTCTAAGACACCCACAACCAAGGTTGCTGGGATTTATAAGAAAAATCATGAAGAGTGAGTAAGTTGGTTCTTTGAGTTCCTCAACAAAGTTCTCCTTCCTCGATTAAAAATAAAACAGTAGCAACTGCTGCACTGATTTAATGTTGGTGACTGAGGAGTGTGGTGTAGCTATCGAAGGCCTGAACCTCCCTGGTATAATGCTTGAGATATCCACAAAATCTTTGTCATTGAGAGGAAAGGTTGTTCAGGGAATGGGTACGGATACTTTCTCACGGAGTATAAAGCATTTCAATTCATCCTAGGTTAGAAAGGTCGGGATGGTTAAGCAGGGACATCTCCGAGAGTTACCTTGTGGAGTGTGAGTGCATGAAGGCAGAGAGGCTATCAAGAGCAAAATGGGATAACTTATCGCATAGTAGGATCCGCTTAAGCACGGGGTGAGGGAGGCTCCACTGTGCGGTTGAGTGGTTAAAGATGCAGAGATTGTATTACTCAAAGCAGAATGCTTACTGCACAGGTGAGAGACAGGTTCTTCAGTGGTACAAGATCTTGGAAAGAGAGAATGACTGAGGAAAGGCGAACGATAAAATGCCTGCAGGGAAAAGCTATCAAGGATACTGATGCTGCAAATGCAAGACTCAATCTTTGTCATCCAGTCCCTGTTCCATCCTTCCCACTCTTCCTAAACTGTTAAACAATCATCCTGGTGTCGTCTTTTTTGTATGGCTTATCATGTTGTTGACTGGATATTCAGGTTGTTTTAATGTATTAATATTAGTGGCTGCTGGTTAACTTATTCCTTTGTGTTCGATTTCTTCTTTTGGCATGTTTGTCCTTTTACTGATTGATGATAATTATCTTGATCTTGTTCAGTTTTTCTGTTTACATCAGGTTTACTGCATATTTTTTTTATGATGCCAAAAAGGGGGAAGTAAAATTGTAAGTAGATAAATGATTATTTCTTGGGGGAATACATGAGGGAGAATATCCAGTAAGGGGGAACACCTTAGGGTGGAATATAGCAAGGGGGAACAAGTTGGAGAAGATCTGAGATCAGCGTTTGGCACACAAAAGGGGAAATTGTTCATTTGTCGTTTGTGAATTTTTGAACAAACTTAGGGACCTTCTAAAGTACCAGGTTTCTTACTTAAATGTTGCGATGAAACAAACCCAGCGCTTGTAGAGTACCGAGGCTTCTCAATGGTCCACGAGCCTTTTGGAATGCCAGCTTGGCGGACGTACAACAGAAAGTAGGTGTCACACTTCCGATTGCGTCAAAGTGAGACTTCTCCCACCAATGACAACGAGTTTAAGGACAAGTTGACTTGTCCTATAAAAGCACTTTTCCTAAACATCTTTGTAGGGTTGTTGCAACTTGATAAAAACTTTGTCTCAAGAACTCTTGCAAAGGCTACTACCAAGCAAAGGTAGAATCATTCCAAAAAGCAGAAATCTCTTGAGCTTTTAGTGTGGATGGTTTTTTAATGAATATTTCTCGTGTTCTTATATTGTAAACAAATTCCGAAACATAAAGAATCAGTGGGTAAGTGTTTTAAATTCTAAGTTATCTAGTGGGATAGCTAAGTGGGTAGATTCATTTCTACTTAGGCTTGTTAAGCAATAGAACATTGCTAAAACGTCGAGATAAAAACTTTTTCTCCCATTGTTTGTAATCGTGTTTTTTAACTTTTGCTGGGGGAAGATTAGTAGAAACGATTGAAAATCCTGTCAGATAGTTCCGTGGTTTTACTCTTGCCCTTAAGCAAGAGGTTCCACGTAAAATATTGTGTTGAGTTTTACTACTGCATTTAACTTTTTGGTTTTATTCAGATAGTGTAGTAGGGACATGCCATTACTTTGTTAGTGAAGGCATATATTCTTCATAACATAATAGGAAAACAAGACGACCAAAATTAATGGTTCTTCTAACCTAACGAGCAATTAGTATAACTCTATCCTGAAATATTTTTTATCCTTCAACAATTCATCCGATAGCATTTAAGAAGGCATCGTTTATACTTCATCACTCGTTTGCAATTTTATTGACATCCAGGGTACTTTTGTTGTTGTTTGTGTTTTCATTTATAAATGTACTGAAAAAGTAACAAAGAGTGCAGTTACAACAAAAATAAAACACCTCTACAAATTCATACACAACTAGAAGCAGTCTTAACTCTTAAAACCTCAAACCCACTCAAATTTAATAATAATAAAAATTTTGTACGCATTAAAACATTGTTCATTAAATAAATCATATATTATTAAAACAAACCAGAAAAAGTTTTGATTTGTATTGATAGTCTTCTAGAACTTTCGAATTTCAAGTCTTATATTTAGGTACCTATACAAAATAATTACTTTTTTTTATGACAAGGGAATGAAACCTGAAGAAAATAGTTCTTTTTTTAATAACAAGGGAAACCCGCAGCTGCAGCTGCTACCCTTTGGGTGTGCAAAGGGTAAAACCCTCGATTGTTAACTCTTCTAAGATTAGCAAACCAGAAAAATAACAAAAGATGAAAGAAAAACACAAAGAACTATCCGAGTCCACAGAACTCATTGTTTGTCCTTAAGAAATTTAATCCCCTCAAGTATTCGAGGTTGCAAATTAATTTCTCCCGAGATAAAAAGGATTAACCATTAAAGAAGTAGAGCTACCTCAAACTTAAATAATTTCAACGAACTCAAAATGACAGCAACGAATCACACACACATGATCAACCGATTTTGTTTTGTAAGAAATGTATGAAAAAGAAGGGAAGAATTCAATGCTGAAAAGTGAGAGACAACCTCTCTATTTGTAGCCAAAAAAGGGTAAAGTTCATAACTCTTAGGAAATAAGACAACTTTCCAGAAAGGTCACAACAGTTTGGAAAATTCATGACCTTTCAAACAGTTACAACCCTTTATAAAGGACCCAACCTTTCATAAATGTCACAACCCTCCGACAAAGTAAAAACCCTTCAGGAGAGTCACAACCTTCATTTCCTGTCCACACCTTTAAAACCCAACAATCCCCCACATGATAGGTGAATGAACTATTTTGCAAAAACATATGACATGTAAAACTGTGTGATTCGTAAGTAAAGGTTAATCGCATATGAATACGTAGTTTTCTCTTTAAACTTTCCGTACGAACATAATTCGGCTATACTCGCTCAATCGTAGATTTTTGATATTTTTGAACGTTTAGCTTTGTATATACCTAGACAACTACCACAACAATCAACCATTGAATTGTTTTTTTGGTTCTCATTGTTTTGTTCGTTTCAACCATGAACACATCTTCGGTTAATAGGGCTTAGAGAACTGGACGGCCCGGATTCGCCTTGAAACGACTTACACTTCACACTGACATAAGTGAAGTTCTAAAGTGTGAGCGCGTAATAGCAGTACAGCCCCATGATAGACCTTGTATCAAACATAGCAACCATTAAAAAGTCCCAATGGCGTTAATCCTTGTTACTAACATTGTCTATCATAGAATGGGACCATGAAAAAGTTAATAGGTGACAATTTGAAACCGTCATTATGGCTTTGTAGGATCTCTTTGAACCTAGATCTTGGGAGCTCCAGTAATGCAGTACAATTTGTTTGCCACAATGAACATGTCCTTGGCCATATTCCCCATTCCCTTTTATAATCTATCAACTCCCTCTCGAGTAGCGGCTTTTAATATAAGTGGATCCGACACATTATCTTTTGACATTATATAGTCAATTATTATAATTCCACTAGAGAGTAGTTATCTAACGATATTATGTTTGTCATATATGACGAGACCTTTCGTTATACATCATGCTCCATGCCTAACCTATTGCAAATTAACTCTCATAGTGTATGCATACTGGAGATAAAGGTTTGGGCTAAAAATATTTCAAGAAATTTCGGAGTCATTCAACTTCTTCACTGGCCTTATCTACAGTGATAAACTCAAATTTCCTAGTAGAGCGAACATTACATTTCTGTTTGGAAGATTTCTAAGAGACTGCTTCTCCGCCAAGAGTAAATACATATCCAGTAGTGGATTTTATTTCATTTGACCCGGTGATTCAATTTGCATCACTATATTATTCCAATATTTTTGAATACTAGTTTAATGCAATGCAATAGTTTGTTAAATACGTTTTTAAATACTTAAAACTCTTTTCATTTTCATCCAATAAGTTTGATTAAGACTACTTGTGAACGATTAATGACTAATAGGCACATGCTTAATCTGATCATGTAACTTCCGGATATATATCATATTTCCTCAATACTCTAACATATTCATTGTGATCCCTTTTGCCTTCATTCGTTTGAGTACCAAGCTCAATTTTTTATTGTAGTCTTTACATATCAAAATCTCAATACGTGAACTTGTTCATTTATTTTCATCACATCATAACTTTAAATGTCGTTCATATCGAAGTTACTTACTAGCATATGCTTAGAAACATTTATGTCAAAAATGTCTCTTTTGATTATCAACATAAAAATAAACAATGACCTTGTGATTTGGATGTCTTTAATGTAAAAATATTTATTTAGCATGTCATTATTTGGACGCTTGTTTTTAGTCCACATGGTGACTTAACAAGTTTACAGACTTTCTTTTCTTTATCGGGAACCAAAAAATTCTCGGGTTGTTCCGTGTAAATTTGTTCCTCTAGTTTTTCATTTTTAGGAAAAATATTTTCACATTCATTTTGATGAATTTGAAGGCCATATACCATAACTAGGTCAATCAACATCTGACTTGACGTATCCTAGTTAGTGGCTATTATGTGTCAAAATAATCAAGGCTTTCTTATTGTCTAAAGCTTATGACAACAGTCTTTGCGTTGTATTTTTTCAATGTTTCCTCAAACTGTTTTTTTTTCTTTTAGATTCATTTTTGAACCCAAACTTTATTCAGGAGGAAAATCAACAACTCTTCCTAAGTTGTTGGGTAAGATTGAATTAAACAATCTACTATTGATAGTCTCTTTCCAAAATGAAGTCCACAAAGGGTAATCACTTTCTTTCGAATGTCATGAGTCTCATTTTCAAGAAAAATATTATAAAAATCAAAGCGAAGGAAGTATCTTTTGTCCATTTATATTTACTACCCTCTTATCGAATCTTTTTATTAGTATAGTCTCCTTTAATTCCATCAAGTCGTTAGAACCCTTCACTTAAATATTCGACATTTCGGACATATTGAGTCAATAATTTGACATGCGTTTCTATTTGATAGCATATCCAATTAAACATACAATCCACAATTCTAAGTCCTTTTTTTAACCAGTTTAGGAATGTGTCGCTCGTTTCTAATTTTCTCAATGGAATACTCTTATCTTGAATCACTAAGTTTCAAGAGTTAATTGCTTGTATATAAAAAATACTTTAAGGCGACAATCATCGCTATAACGATACAACAAAGCTGACCACACAATACTTTTGTTTCTCTTTCTCAATAAACAAAAGTTTTTTTTTTAATTATTGTTGTTACTACTCGCTAAACTAACAAACAAAACTTTTTGTTTCTCTCTGTTTGAACAAACAGAATTTTTGTTGTTCGATTTTTCTATAATGATAGCACCCCTATAAATTTTATGGTAAACCTGAACTTATAAATAAGACTTTCAACATTTTCTTCAAAGATTAGTTTTTCTTGTCAATATTTCATTAGATTGAGGTGAAGGATAGTGCAGTAATTAATGAATGATTTCATTTCTGCAAAATAGATCAATATTCTTCAACATCTAAACTACCACTTAATCATGAAAATATTCAGATGGCTTGCAAGTTCAGTTTATATGGCATATATTTTCTATTGCTTCATCATCTTACCATTCAGCAAATCAACAAAACAATATCTCTTAAGTGCGCAATTGCCCATAGAATTTATGAAAAACATTTTTTTCCTTCCACCACGAGATGTTTGTTGACTTCACATCACAATGTCAATGTAATCAATTCAAAGGTATGCTAATTCATTCAACAATACATAACTTGACATTTTTTATTGCCTAAAAGTTAGGCAAAAACTTCTAAGTTTGATCATGTTTTTCAAGTTTTGTAATTGACATTCTCAATCATTTATTTCACCAACAATTTTTGAGTCAAGTAGTAAGGAAAACACAAAAACACTAAGTTTGAAAAGACCTTCTAGTGAGGTAACCTTTTTTCACAAATATTTGTTTTTACTTTTTTATAATTTTCTCAATACAGACATTGTTTACAAAGTCAATCAACCCTTGTCGCACATTTCCATAACATTCAATTTGTGATATAACTAATCCATGGCCATAGTCCTCATTGGTCTCACTAAGGGCGATATGAACCAAATGTTTTGTTTTACAAACACAAACATAAAGGTCATTTTTCACATCACCAATGTTTCATGTCTAT
Organism: Solanum habrochaites; assembly: GCA_027704765.1. NCBI lineage: Eukaryota > Viridiplantae > Streptophyta > Magnoliopsida > Solanales > Solanaceae > Solanum > Solanum habrochaites. The sequence continues at coordinate 5,547 of JAKWJA010000550.1, read as the reverse complement.
AGCAAAAAAAATATTTTATAGACATATCTTTTTCAAGAAAAATCACAATATGTTTAAGTGAAAAGTTTTTCATCAAAAAATAAACAATTCTTTTGATACCTAATATAATTTTTGGTTTTATACCTAGTTAACTCATTTACTAGTAAAGAGAACTCAACACCACAATATCAAATATACTCCTAGAACTTTGTTGGTCTAACATGATACAAGAAGGTCATCAAATTTCATATTTTGGTCGTTCAAAGTTAATTAGATAGTAAGTCTAATTTTGTCTTTATCACAATTAGAAGAGGACTCCTATATTTTAAAATATTTCTGAAATATATTTGTTCAGTATTTAATTATTTTCCACATATTTTTTTTTCTCATGCTCACAATTGTAATACCATCAAAAACTCATTGGCAACACGAAACTTCTTTTGGAGATTAAAAAAATCCGTTAGAAACACTCATTGCCGGCACAAAAATCACTACTGTTTATTTACTAGTTTTTTTTTTTATTCCTCATACTCGACAGAGACCACTTTATATTTAAATACTAACAATTAGATCATATTATACAACTTGTTTTCTAGTTTAACGATGAAGTTTTTTATCATTCTCTTATCATTAATCCGAATGAACAGTTGAATTGTGATGAAGTTTATATTCTTCGAAATATTTTTCACATTCAGAAAGAGTAGTAATCAAAAACGTTTTATCCCAACAACCTCAATACAACACTGTTTTTCTAGCTAATGATGAATCGTTTTATATGCTCTTTTTTTTCAAATCATTTAGCCGTAATATTCGTGGACAAATTTTAATACTCTTCAAGTCAAAAAATATTCCTGAAACAAAGCCAATCTCACAAATTGGTGATTTTGTATATTCTTCAAAACCATGCACACTCCTTATTTGTTTGTGAAGTTCTTATATTCTTACAAAAAAAAAACAAAGGGGGGGAAAAACAAGAAAAAAAATCAGAAAACTTTATCTCCAAAAGTCCCACACAATCAAATTTTTTCATGGAGTATAATAAAACACAAAAAAAAAAATTCCCTCTTAACAAAATACATATTAGTAATAATCATCACGATAATGAGCATCTATCCTAACATTTTTGATATAAATCTCATAACGGTAATAAAGGAAGAAAAAAAAATCAAGGGAAAAAATAGAACTTGAATTTTTACTCTTATGAATCCATAATGCTATCTGGCAGCAATGATTGCCATCAAGTCAACTTACCTTTCTTATATTTTTTTATTTTCGCAGTTTTCATCATATCCGATTGGTCCTAAAAAGACATTTAATTTCAACCAGAAATTAACTCGATATCAAATATTGGTTAGAAACAAACATTTGTTTTCAATTATCTATTACTTTCTTCTATAGTATGAAAAATCAAGAATATACAAAAGAAATTAAATTACGTATCTTCTTCCTTTTTGCACAAAATAAATTTGTTCTTATTGAAAGAAGACCTTAAAGGGCCATCCAAGTGCACTTGGGAAGAAAATAAAACTAAATCTGATCCATCCTAGGAAATTTACTACAAATATATGTCAAACATATTAAAATAGTACTAATTCCATTCCAAACTCTTTTTTCTTTATCAATGAATAAATAATTTATTTTCTTATTTGCTTTAAAAAAAACACAAAAATAAAAGTAATTTCCTTACCTTAGAAATTACCATCAATTTAAATTTTTTCAGATTGTGTATTCAGATTAGCAAACCATAAAAATAATAAAAGATGAAAGAAAACACAAAGAACTATCTGAGTCCACATAATTCACCGTGTGTCCTTCAGAAATTTAAATCCCTCAAGTACCCGAGGTTGCAGATTTAATTCCTCCAAAGATAATACATCAAACTTCAATAATTTCAACGAACTCAAAATGACAGCGACGATCCGCACACAGACAACATCGATTTATTTTGGTTTTGGCAAGAATGTATGCAAAAGAAGTGAATAATTCTGCTTGAAAAATGAGAGACACCTCTCTATTTGTAGCCAACAAGGTAAAGGTTCCCCAAAAACTCTTAGAAAATCAAAAACTTTCCAGAAAGTCACACACTTTGAAAAGTCAAGAACCTTTCAAACCAGTCAAAACTTTAGAAAGGACAAAACCTTTCATAAATTCACAACCCTCCGGCAGAAGTGAAAATCCTTCAGAGGAGTCACAACAACCCATCATTTCTGTTCACCCTTTAAAATCCAACACGATCTAGATGCAATAGATTGCAAACCACAGAAGAATGTAACCTCATAGGCAAGCCCGGTGGCGACAAGCCTGCAACCCAAAAGGCAAACCCCTTGCTTTCGCTGGCAAGGGGTTTCTAACTTGAGACCTCCAATATGAAAGTTTCAAACTCAAACCACTGGGCTACCCTAAAGGGTGAAGACAATATTTCATATGAGATCACAAATCACAAAACTGATTAAATTTAAGCTTGTTTAGTTTGGATAACTTTGGTGAAATGAATTAGTAAACCTCGTTAAACAATGTTGTCTTTTTATCAGTAAAATTGAAAAAATAGCAAGAAATTAGTTGAGAGAAAATTCTCTTTTCTGTGTTACATCACTGTAACATATTATAATAAACAACTCATAAATAGGTGAAAACAAAAACGGCTAAGATAATGGCGAACGTGACTGACCACATGAATGTGTACTAATTTTCTATCCACCTAATGTCCCACTTCGTTTAAAACTAAAACATAATTACAAATAATAAAATAAATATATGTGACTGATCTTCCATAAACTAGAACCTCTGCCTTCTTTGTCATACTGTTCACCCATTATCTATCACCAAACATCCCCCTCCATTGGAGAGGGAGGTAAAACCCCCAACTTGTCCCAAAATGTACTGTGAAGAGGCCCTGTTAAGGGCTTGGTGATAAATCGGGCTAATTGAACGAAATGGATTGATGAGAGTGAAATTAACCAGCAAGAAATTGTTGTCGACGAATGACAATCAGCTCCATATGATTTGGTCCCTGCGAGAATAATAGGAGAAGTTGGGATATTCTAAGACACCACGATGACGATCACAGAAAACAAAACTTAGTGAGGTGAAATGAAATAGAATTTGGGTCCGTTGTGGCCAGATTATGAGAAATAAAGTAGACACCTATCCGTAGAAGCAGAAAGTATTAGTCCGCATGTAGAAAAGATTATTATTTTCACTAAGTTTAGTATAGGTAAAAGGAAATATGTTCATATATCACATCTCTTTAAACAAAATTTCTTGTTTGAAATTAAGTACCTTATAACCTTTCTTTTCCATGAGGATATCCAAAAACACACATGACCAACTCCGGTTCAAACTTTGCCCCTATGAATTGAAAGAGTGGAAATACACAAAACACCAAAATACTTAATAAGTTGAATACTTTTTGGTTTAGACTTAAAAAGAATCTCATAAGGTATTTTGCATTTGAGAACTTTGGAAGGAAACCTATTAATCAAATAGGTTGTTGTTAAAAGACAATTACCCCAAAACTTAATAGGTAAATGCGATTGAAAAAGAAGCGCTCTAGACGTTTCTAATAGATGCCTATGTTTCCTTTCCACAACTCTATTTTGTTGTGGAGTGGAAACGCAAGTTGTTTGGTGAATGATTCATTGAGATGACAAAATTCAGATTGCAGTTTTCTAGTTCCTAATTCAAAAGCATTATCTGATCTTATTTTCTGAACTTTAGTGCGAAACTACCTCTCTATCATGATTTGAAAAGATTTAAGTACTGTAAAAACATTTGATTTTGGAAGATATTAAGAAAGTCAATGTTCCTCTACTAAAAATCATCTTCTATAGTGAGAAAATATCTGAAATTGTCATGAGTAGGATTTTTGTAAGGTCCCCAAGTATCTACATGAATTAATTCAAAAATAAAATTTGTACAAATAGAACTAGAGGGAAAAGGGAGTTTGGACTGTCTAGCCATTGGACAAATAATACATGGAGATTGAAAATTTGAACAATGAGATACTAGAAAAGATAGAACGTTTCTCATATTGATTTAAAGGCATATTACAATTCTACATTCCATCAGCTTCTCTATACTTGAAACATAACACTTAAACTAGAATTTAAAAGATGAACAGGAGACAACACAGTGTCTTCTTGATTAAACGGACAGAAATAAACTATCCCTAGAAGCTGCATCTTTAGACTTCGATTTTAGAATGTAGAGTCCACCTTTTCCTTCACCAATCTCCAGTGGATGCTTCATTGAAGGGCCCATCACAATTGACACTCGTGGTAGCTTCAACTTTGTTATCACTTTGTTGTCCGATTTTGAATTGTTGAAGTAATTGCAGAAGTTCTCCTATGTTCTCCTGAGTTAGAGTTTTTCTATTTGAGAACCCATTATCCCCTTGATCAGCCTCATCCGCAGCATGGTAGGCATTGTTAGCCAGAGGTTGGAATATCCTTTGCTTTGTGAAGTTGAAATCTTGAGGAAATCCATGAATTCTGAAGCATTTGTCAATGCTATGACCTGGCTTTCTGCAATAGCATATGTGCTTTAATTCTTCTTTGATTCAACAGATCCCTTTGGTGATTTGAAACTGGGATAGTTTCTATTTCCTCCTAATTGATCTGTTGCGGTAAAAGATGCAGAATCCTCTGGATATACAGGAGAAGTATTGATTTCTCATTGCTTTTCATCTTGGATATCCAAGGAATAAGCCTATCCAATAGAGGGTAAAGGGGATTGACGACAAAATTTGCTCCTTACACACCATCAAATACTCCTTCATCCCCAGCAAGGAATTGTAACAACCTTTCCATCTTGATGGGCTTTTGTCAGAAGTTTTGCCTTAGCCACCAAAATAGCACACACAACACAAACAGAAAAAAAGTGTTTAAAAAAAAATAAACTCATCTAATTCAATTGCCATAACTCTTCAATTTTTAGTGAAATAGCCTAATATACTAGATTTTACATTGCACTACAACACTTAGTTTCTTTTGTAACTGAACAATTTTACACCATATCGTCTGAACCATTTCTATCTTCTAGGTCGTCTCCATAGTTTCTTGTGACACTTGGGAGTAAAGCACTGATTTGAGCTATCTTCTTTAGATAAAGAATTGAGAATCACACGAAAGACCCAGTCATTGCAAGCGTGACATAGTCATTTTGGAAGATTCCAATTCGGCAATGAATCGGGGAGTGAACCATCAGTGAAGCCAAGTGTGGGTTTTGGGCATAGTCGTAATTCTTACTGCACTTCTCCATCCACCCTACCTTTTCCCATCAACACTGTGAAATCTAGATTCATATCCTGGCTAATCAGAGGGGTGAATATAATCGGGATATTTGAATCGATAATATTATTTCCACAAAGGTGGCTGTAGTGCTTGTCACTAATTGGATCAGAAGTAGAGACTGGGTAGCATTGCAGAGAAGATTAAATGAATATAAAAAAACAAGGATATTTGCAATTCTAAGACCTGCTCTTTACCATGAAAGAACGCAAGACTTAGTTGAAGAAAAGTCTATTTCTGTGTGGTTTTACATACTATGCAGATGCAGATATATAGAAAT
>JAKWJA010000549.1:0-57688 GCA_027704765.1 Solanum habrochaites | reverse complement strand
CAAGATCGGATAAATTGTCAAAAACTTTTTATCTACTATAATGGGGTAACACAGGATCAAATTAGAATCGGGATCTATAAAGGGCCCATATACATCAATAGAAAGACTTTCAACATACCAGTCACCACATCAAGAAGTCTCTGCTCACCTTATAGCGGAGAGCATAGAAAGCGGTTTCTTCTTTCATAGCTCTTTGAACCATTGCTTCATATTATCACTAGCCTTGTCTTGATCCCTCACTTAGGGAAATCCTAACCTTGGGCCCACTTTTACCACAACCAAAAAAACTATCCGTCCCTAAGACAGTTACCATAGTGCTTCTGGCCACACTTCCCAAAAGTTGGCTTCTTGGTTGGTGAACTAGTATCCTTTCCCTTTTTAGACTTAGGGTTAGACACCCTATCATCCCTAGCCTTAGGATATATATAAGGAATTTGACTAGAAACCCTTTTATTGAACCTAGGATTTTCTTTAATATCGAGCCTTTCCTTTGAAGAATTACCATAAAAAAGTCTTGCCCTCTTGGCATCTCTACTCTTCCTCTTAGCCCTTGCCTCTTCCACATGTTGAGCATGAACCATGAGACGATGAAATTTCTAACTGTCATTAGTTGGCTAGATGACAACGCCTCTTGCAATTATCCACCACTCCGTCATAAGCGGTGCATCTCATCTCTAGAGTCAAAAACCTAAGAGGACATCTTTTACAATTGACTAACTTTCAAAGAGTATGCAAGAATCTCATCCTCCTTTGATGAAGGTTGATGAACTCCACCACCTTGGATTCCTCTCTTCTCCCTATAAAATAACCTATCAATAAACCTCTATAAAAATCCCAAGTCGCCGGTCCACCTCATAATGGACCTAGTATCCCTTCCATTGGACAGAAAATTTGGGCCACACTCATCTCAGTTTGTATGGATAACTTGGCCTCTCAACTAGTATACAACCCCATAGCTTCGACATCTTGGAGATTTTAATCGATGAACTCTTGGGGGTCTTCTTCAAACAATGGACCCATAGAAAGTCTGAGGATTCATCCTATTGACTCCCTTCAGATGGTAGGCCATGGTAGAAACTTGTTGGTGTGCTCGGTCAACCTCCCCATTAGCTTGGGTCGCAATGATTGTCTTGGTATGCGGTTGTGTGTTTTGGCTTGTAAGGCTTGGCTCCATTTTGGAAGAGAGCCATACCTTTATGTTCTGTCAAAGCTGGAGGATTGACCGGACTTGGTCTCATTCACATCTTCCTCAAAGGAGGAACTTGATCACTACAAGGAGAACTCCCGCATTGGCAATCTGCTTCGTTAAGATCTTCGTCTTGCATTCCTTCCACGTCTCATTTCCTATAATCCCAATACATTATTATATGCAAAGCACATAAATTCAAACTCTAAAGCATGAGTCTGTGGAATTTTCAAAGACATAGAGAGTTTTCTAAGCATCTCATAGATTACTATTCATAAGTGTGCATCTTAAAAATTAGGAATGATGAACTACATAGATGTGGTTAAGAGAGACATCGACTCAAAGATATTTAACCTCATCCTGATACAAGTTTTCCCTCAGGAATTACCCACCTAGATGTAAGTTGGCGTCCGTCTTCTATTAAGGACTAAGACTACCTCTTAGGTTACATCAGTACATTCATAGGTAAATGTATTTAAAATTCGACTTTTCATATAATTCCTACTCGGAGGTTTATATAGACCCTGCATACACATAGTATATAGATTATATATATATATAGATATATATATATTATATATATATATAGAGAGAGATAGAGAGAGAGAGAGAGAGTATACATAGACTCTTCGTAATCGGAAGATTACTTAGTATTTTACGTTGATTGCACATAAGTATATAAAATAGAACATAAGTCTCATTATAAAATCTCATCTCATACCATCTAATAATAATTTAAGACTTGGCATAAAAACCCATGCATCATGTACGAAGTCCTCACCATGGGTAGTACAATGTTGAATCTAAATCAAAAGAAATGGACATTGAAATTCTTAAACCAAAAACAACTCCATTGTCTAATAGTGGGCAGCGCCTTGGAAAGTGGGAACGACCCTACTTGGATGATCACGAGATCAAGTTCGCTGCAAGTCTTCTTCATGTCACTCAACGAACGGACCTAAAAATGTGGGGAAAAGGAAGAAATGGGGTTAGTACACTACTTGTACTAAGTATGAGACCATATGCACGTATACTTTAAAAACATGCTATGAAAAGGGACATTTCAATAAGCATGCACTTTTCCTTAAAAACCTTTTATGCACATTGCATAAAAGTAAAGTCAACAACAACCTCAAGTCTAGTAAAGTCAACATGCATAACATATAGTTGTATACATAGCCTAGTAACTCTATCATCAAGTCATAAAAGTAATAAGCATGAATAAGAGAACATTTCAACATAAATAAGAACAAGACGATTACCCAATAACCCCTACCAAATCAACAAGTGCAACGACCAAGAAAAGACCCCTACCTTACTTATTAATACCCAAAAGAATCATGACTACATCCTACTTCACATATCATAACAGTTAAGAGTACATAGCAATCATCTTTAACAATATAACCCATACACATATGCATAAGGTACCTAATTAATATACGTATCAACAAATGTAAAGTTCATTAATTAGCAAAATTTCATATAGTTTAGAAGCAGATTCTAATAAACACATGCTCCTAAAACTCCCTCAAGATCCTAATAAAATTTAAGGTAGAAGTCCCATACTCGCCACCTAGACTAAGCTACCACATTAGCGTCAGCTTAGTTGAGTTCATTCCTTTAGTTCATTTTTACCTTTTGGAACATCTTTCCCGAACCGATAAGACCACATGACCTAATGTGGATTCAGTGTCCTTGAACACCTACACGATATAAGGCGGACATTGCCAAGGTTGTACCAAAAAACATTAACTAGAACATATGGTTGATCCACTAGTTAGTAATTCCGATAGGGGCAAATATTTCCCCTCATGAGAATATATTAGGACCCTCTTGTATTCCTACCAATCTACATGAATTGGAGTCCCCCTCCAACTCAGCATTACATTATGATCCTACCTTACCTATGTGAGAAGGGACAACTCCTCATTCTAGTTCACTCGTGCTAAGCTCGAGTCTCTTTTGAAATGTCTTTTATTATTATAATTGCTTTATGTAATGTGCCATGTCTAAACCCTTGGTATAACATCATTATCAGCCGTAATCAATACGAATTGTAGGAGTATAAGCTTTACTTTAAAATTCATATAAGTGAGGTTAGCACTTTTTACATATCACTGCACTTCAAAATCATAATAGGCACATTGGTAGAGTCCTTCCCATCCTGAGAATTAACATTACATCTAAGACAAAAACTCAAAAATCATAGTGCAGACTTTAAATTCATCATCATACCGTCCTATCAACCCTATTACAAGGCATACTCCAATACAACATAGAGCTGAATCGCAATTACAACAATTTTAAGTAAAGGATAGGTATCACCAGACATACAAGTCTCCTTCATAATCCATCATCAAAGGTCTACATCAACCCTTAATTAACACCCATTAGGGTATAATATCATTAAAATTCCTTCTCAACATTATACAAGACTAGAAGAATCACTTACGAAACATCACAATTCATACAGATCAAAGCTTCTACAGAATACTTAGGTCAATACACAACAACTCATAACCTAAATCACTTCTCGAGAAATAAATTATAGTAATATATTTAATGCAAATAATTTATCCATATTGATACACACATATCATCTAGTAGTAGTTCAAAAATAACCAATTCAATCCACAACAATACAATAGAAATTCATACAAAATCAACAATGTTTGAAGGAATAGTTCATCTTCTCAAACTAGATCAAATACATCAAGAATACCATATTGAGTTTGCTATTACTGTTTAATATTTTCATAATATACATATAATCATAAAAAAATAATTCCATAAAATCAATTAAATTGGATGAAACCCACTTAAAACATCTAACGGTTGGAATCAATTGGAGGACCACTGTCTGGAAAGATGTCTCAAAAGTGAATTGGATTTCATACCTTATAACTGATGAAATTGATGGTGAAACTTTGCTGCTTTTAAGACCTTAAACCTTCCCTGGCTTGAAGTCTTCTATGGTATTCTTTCAATAGAAAGAGAAAGAAAGAGAGAAGGAAGAGGGTTTTGGGTTTGTGAATTATGGCTTAGATTAGTCTAATTTAGGTTAGGGTCTTTATATAAGCCTGGCCCCATTTATTAACTAATAATACCTCCATAAAACCCTGACAAGTAACTAAACCTTAATTATTAATTTAGTTCACATAAAACGGAACAACAAAACACAACCTGCACGGACGGACCACTACCACTCCCCATTTTTCAATAACGGGCTATGGACCAACCTTTTGTTGGTCCATCGGAGGTTCAGAGACTCGTCCAAAAAGACTTGGCAATTTTTCTAAGTATACATCAATGTGTGGCAATCGACCCTCTTGGATTAACCACGACCCATCTGTGGGCATCCGTTGGTGACATTGGTGCTCTTGGATCGCTTTTTTGCCATAATTGCAAGGTCCTCCCAAAGGCCCTTTGTTGGTCTTGGGCAGTCCTACCGCCGGAAGTTTTCAACAGATGAATCAACTTAAAACTGTTTAAATCCGTCCACATTTTCATCCTTTTCTGACTTCTAAAAGCTAGGGCATGCTCTCGCCTTATTGAACTAGTTTCCGGTCGTCATGGATGTTCTTGGACATTTTGTTTCTAGACTTCACAAATGACTTATAATCATCAAAATGTACCTTAAAAAGTGTTTAAACATTATGAAAGTTATGTTAGGCTCTAAAACACATCTTGGATTTTCAAAGTGTTATAATTCACATTAGCCTCAACACACTAGCACAATCAGACCAAAAATTCTATGACCTATAGTAGAGTCTCACATAATTAATTATGATAATTATACCTAATCGTCAAGGGACAACCATGCATGTCTTGAAACTAGAGAAATTAAGCTAGCAAATGCCCTAAGGTTTTGTGAAGGTTTCGAAATGTTTTTTGTAGTAAAAAACTTGTAAATATAATTTAAATAGGTAAAGCCATCTATATAGGGTAAAAACATCCTGGTCGTACCCACCCTAAGTACCTTCTTAGGGGTCCTTGAAAGGACCCCACCCTTGGCAAAGCAGCAGCCTAATTGGTCTAGGAGGGAATCAGTCCGTATCACTGACATGGTCCACCATGGAAAAAAATTATGGTCTGTGTCACAGACACATATCAGAATCCACTGTCTTTAATGTTAATTTGAAAATCTTGGGGGAACAGCTCTGCAATGAGAACTTGTTTCCCAAAGAAAATCTTAAAATTAAAATTCATTTTTGACTTCTCTAAAAAGTCCACTTAAGTGAGGGGTCTTTTGGATATTTAGGGGAGGGATAAATATTGAGTTTAATTTAGTTTTAATCACAATTTTCCACTCAAACCATATCCCCCAATCAAAACCCAAAATCTCTCATTTCTCTCTCTACTCAACCCCCTTTGAAGAAGCTTGAAGAAGAAGACCCAATCCCCAGTTTCTACTCAAATTTGGTGCTAAATGTCCCTGGGTTACGGTATTGTTCTTTCAATTATTGGGGATTCTTTCCCAAACGCCCTTTCAAAGATATTTCAAAACTTTCTCAAACTCAGGTTTTTCTCTATACATGAATCTTGTATATCAAAACCAATTCAAAATCAATGTGATAAGTTTCTTCTCAATTCTGTGTTTAACGTATATTTAAGGGTTACTTCTTTTTTATTCAATCAATATTTCCATGGATACAAGTCTTTCCCCAATTTCATGAAAACATTGAATGATATGGTGAGTTGTGAAGATGATGAATGTGTGGATTGACTATATTGATGTTAATTATGGAGTTTCTTCTTGGATATACCGTGTTTATGTATTGGTTATGTATTTTTTGTAATGGAAGTATGAAGGTTCATGCAATGGGCAAGGAGCTATGTGGATTGGTTCTTTGTGGATTCAATTATGAAACATGAGTTACTTAGATAATAATGCTCATATTTCTAACGTGTGGTTGAGATGTTGATGCTAAGTAACTCTCATCCTTAACCCTAAGACACTTGAATTAGCTATGAAGTATATATGCATGTTACGATACAACTATTATATGATTGAAAGTATTTTCTAATGATAATAGTAAAGTGTTAAGTAAAATGTTTACTCAATTTTATGTGGTTTTTAAATTGAAAGGATAGTTCTCACTTATGATGACCTATGAGCTAATATGATAATACATTTTTATACGGGTCTAGAAGAGACTACGGTGAATTTGTATGATGAAATAAGATTATTACTAAATTGAATAAATTCTTAGCACCGAAAGGACATGTAAATGAAATGGGGGTCTCACGTTTAGTAAGTACGGCCTCTCACAAGAGTTTCTTCACATTTGGAAAGTCCAAATCCCAAGATATGTGTTGTCTCATAATATGGGAACCTCCACGTTTAGCAAGTCAAGATTTCTAGTAACAATCTCCTTGACCCTTTACTATGTGCCCACACAAAAATCTAGCTTAATGGATCCACATAGATAGCTATGTACGAATTGTTATACCTTAGGCAAGTGTTAAGTTCTCTCCTTTTCGTGTGGGAGTATAACACGAGATTCCATCTATATAACATGGTTTCATGTCTCTTGTTTCTATTTTTTCCCTAATTAAAAGTTAATGAACAAGTTAAGTGTGTGAACTCTTATTAGGGCTTTTATTAAGGTTGGTACATAGTGAATAGGAGGTTAGACTTCGTCTTTCAGCAATAACACATGCTGGATCCTAAGGAAATAAACTTTGTAGTTGGTCACGACCAAATCAGGGACGAGCACTGGCACCGCACATTTACCCTCTATGTGAGCGAACCAACCCATCTAAAGCCTTAACATTTCAAGATGATCAACAGAAAATAATGCTGAAGACTTAAACTCTTAATAAAAACAATTCAATACTATTATTATTATCCCCAAAATCTGGAAGTCATCATCACAAAACATCTATCTCAAATTACTTAACTAGGAATGTCTAGAACAAAATAACTAAAAAGCTAGTCCATGCCGAAGTTGTCAAGCATCAGACTTGAAGAATAAGACCCATTCCAGCTAGACTCATTAGCTCAACCTGATTTCCGATAGTGAAGACTGGATAGATCTGCTGTTGAGTTGAAGTTGACAGAACGTTTGCTGCTACACAATAAAAGAGAAAACATGAAGTAGGGGGTTCAGTACAACCACCTTACTGAGTAGATATCAATCGGCCACTAAAAATAGGGACATATATTCAATAATAATTAAATCACTACAATCTCAACATGTAAGCAATAACACAGGATTCTCATAACTACACACCATTTCACACATGAGGACGCAATCCTCAATCACCATACTTATTTGGGAATTAAGTATCTTTAGATTGAGTATATTCATTATCTTTTCAGCTTCATTATCTTTCTTCCTCTTGTGTCGGTACGTGACACTCCGATCCCTCTATTTCTATCCGGTGCCGTAACGTGGCACTCACATCCTCATTCTAATCCTGGTACCGAGTAACGTTTCACCCGATCCATTTATCTACCTGGTGTCGGAACGTGACAACCGATCCATATTCTATCCTTGTGCGGAACGTGGCAACCCGATCCCCTAATTCATCAAGCCTCTTTTACACTAGGCATCAATTTATTCTCATTATATGGATTTATCAAGCCGTCTTTCCTACTAAGGCATTACCCATTCTCATTATATAATATATCAAGTGATTCGGGTTCTTCAAGATTTGGGATTCAATAGCTCATCATGCTTTGTTTAATTCCATCACAGATTTCCATAATCAATAATCATGCAGCATACATCTTAAGCACATAGCAGGGTTTACAATATATCAACCATAATATTCCACATAAGAGTTTCAAACTACGAATCTCGTAACATAAACCATAACTACCTCCCCGAAGAATTGATCAACAAGCTATCTTTCTCAAAATCCTTGCTATCCCTTCGTTTCTTTCTCCTCTCTCCTACTCTCGTTTCGTTCTCCTCTTCCTCTCTCTCGTTTTTCTGTTTCTTTTCTTTTGTTTGTTTTTATTCAAACCCCCCTCCCTCTTTTTACCCTAATTTAAAAGTATAATTAAGTGTAAAGGAGGACAATAAAACCCACAATTAATCTTAAGGTTACCTCTTTAAACCCCCAAGAATTTAGAACCTATTATATAACCCTCAAGTCTTTTAATAAAGGAAAGAATAGTCCAAAACGACCCCTAAACGTGTAGAGAAAATCCTATTTTGCCTGGGACTTTGCGCAACCGTGAACGGGCCGTCGTGCCTGCACGGTCCCGTCACCCGGCTCGTTCGCAGCTCCTCAACTCACGTGCCTGTGGCCGGCCCGTCCCAGTGGTGACGGTCCGTCCTTTTCCTTCCGTCATGAACGTTCAGAAACTCGTTCCTTGTATCACATCTCGAAAAGTGTGAAGTGTTTTGCAACGAAAACTAACGGACTTCGTCCGTGGGATGTGACGAAACGTCCTGCAAGTCCGTCCCCCAATTATACGGAGATCAATTTTTCAGTGCCCAATTTCAAAAATTCTAAGTGTCATGGACACACCGTCCTCGACGGTGCCGTCCGTGCTATGACGTTCCGCGTTACAACACCGTCTTTCCCCAGCCAGTTTTTTGCCAGAAATAAAATCTTTGCCTCAAAACGACTAAACATGGTCATTACAATAGATAACCAATTTACCCATCGTTCGTCCCGAACGATCAAAGAAAGAAGAAAAACAATGTCGAAAAGGAGTAGCCTGAATCTGTAAACAGATGTGTTATTTTTCTTGTATATCCGCCTCTTCTCCCAAGGACCTCTCTTCAAACCGTCGATTCTTTCCATTGAAACTTTGAGGGATGTCAATCTCCCTTCGATCTCAACTTGCGAACTTCTCTATCTAATATAGCACTGGTTCTATTCATACTCCAAGTTCTCATCACAACACTGATCCAACGGATAATGTAGTTTCCATCTTCCATGGTATCTTTTTCCAACATGGACACATTAAATACCGTATTCAACCGACAGCCGGGGGCAAAGGCTAATTCCATAAGCCCCTCCCCTATTCGCTTTAGTAACCGCAATGGTCCATATACTCTGGACTTAGCTTTACCTCTTTTGGCCAACCGATCACCCTTCATGGTGCAACCTTCAATAAGACTTGTTCCCCTTCCATGAACTCCAAGTCCTCTAACCTTCCGTCTGCATACTCCTTTTGTCTAACTTTGCGCCGCTAGAAGCTTTTCTTGAATGCCCTTCACGTTTCTAACGAATCCCTCAGAGATCGGTACCGCCACCCCCGCGCAAGGTCTAACCTCGAATGCATCAAACCAACCCATGGAGATCTACACCTCCTCCCATATACAATGCCTTCAGAATGGAGCCAATAAATCACTACTTGAGGATAGCTATTATTGTACGAAACTCTGCCACAAAGGTAAGAAGCCTATCCCAATGGCCACCAACTCCTATCACGCATTCGCGAAAAGCATATCTCCACCTGACTCGTCGCATCAAGACTGAACCATCGTCTGAGGATTGAACGCGTACTAAGGTCTTCAACCGATTACCCCAATTCTGCATGCAAGGTTTCCAAAACCTAGAAGTAAAACTCACTGCGTACCTCTATCTGATATAATGGATAGTGTGAACCACCCCATGCAATCGAACGATTTCTGCGATGTAATTTTTTGCTAACTTCTCTGCATTGTGGAGGTCACCTTGACCGGAAATGAAATGAGCAGACTTAGTCAATATCTGTCTGTCACAATTACCCAAATTGAATCAAACTTCCCCATTGTCTTTGGGACGACCAACCACAAAGTCCATTTGCAATTCTCCCCCTTCCATCAGGAATGGCATTCTTTGAAGTGTTTCCTGGGCCTTTGGTGTTCATCTTTCATGTTGACAGTGTTGGACCCTTGGCAATAAAGTCACAATATTGCGCTTCATGTCTACTCCCCAAAAGAGTTGTTTTCAGTCGCGATACATCTTGGTTTGCAACCCGATTTATCGAAAACCTTGATCTATGAGCTTCTGTGGATCTATTAAGCTTCTGCCAGAATAGTGTTGATCAAATCATTCCAATGCGGGGTACACATACCCGTCCCTTAATCCTCAACACAACTTCCCTCGTCGATTGTTGCTTCTTCAAGCCTCTCCTCTCACACTTTAACTCGAATCGCCTTAGTTTTCTCATCATAGACTGTTTCCCTTAATCTTTATCAGAAAGAAATCTTACTCCACACTGCCAACATCCTCGCCTTCTCCTTTATTTCCAACCTCATCAAAGAATCGTTCTCCAGAGTCCTGAACGCCTCTAGCCAAGGGGCGTCTAGAGGCTGAATGGCTAGACTTCCCATGCTTTCCGCCTTCCTACTCAGCATCTGCCACAACATTCGCTCCTCCCCGGATGATACAAAATAGTGATGTCTTAGTCCTTCAGTAGTCATCCATCTCCCTTTGCCTCAAGTCAAATCTTTCTGAGTAAAGACCTACTGAAGGCTACAATGATCCGTGTAGAGACCTCACCTTAACCCCATATAAATAGTGTCTCCAGTGCTTCAATGCAACACTAAACTATCGCGCCAATTCCAAGTCCATGAGTTGGTAGTTACGTTCATAGCACTTTTAATTGGTCTTGAGGCATAAGCAATCACGTTCTTCTCTGCATTAGCACTGGCAACCTGACAACCAACCGAATAGAATCCTCACATAAACAATGCAGTTCTTGACCCTCTACCGGCAAGGTGATGATGTGCGGTAGTCTCAAAGTCTTAAGCTTCTGAAAGCTTTCCGCACATTCATCTGACCATACAAATGGAACATTCTGTCTTATCAAGTTCTTCATTGGGAAGCAATATAAGAGAATCCTCCGTTGACAAAGCGGCGGTAAGTAGCTAGCTAACCCCCAACCCGTATTTCTGAGCAGCAGTAGTGGGTCTATCCGCCAATTTCTCACTGTCATCAACTTAGAAGGATCCTCGCATCAGCCCCCCCCCCCCCGCCCATCCTTCGAACCACATGCCCAAAATGACACTGCATATAGGCCAAAACTCGCACTTATAGAACTTGCATAAAGCTTTTTCTCCCTCAAAGGGTTCAATACCATTCTCAAATGCCCTCATGTTTTCCTCTTACTTCTTGGAGTATATCAAGTATACATCTATAAATACGATCACAAGAGGTCCACATATGGCCTTAAATATCCCTTTCATCAAGCCATGAACGCAGCAGGGGCGTTCCGTAAGACCAAAATACATAACCCACAATTCGTAATGTCCATACACTCGTTCGAAAAGCATTTTTTTGGCCACATCCGTTGCCCGTATTTTCAATTGATGATAACCGGATCTCAAGTCAATCTTAGAGAAGCCCCAAGACCTTAGTATTGATCGAATAGTCATCAGGTCGAGGAAAGAGGATACTTGTTTCTTAATTTACCCTACCTTTGTTCAACTGTCGGTAGTCTATCACATCCGAAAAATCCCATCCTTCTTCTTTCACAACAAACCGGAGGCACCCCAAGAGATGCCCTGGTCCTAATGAAGCCCTTGCTCAACAACTCTTGAATTTGGGCTTTTAACTCTCTAAACTCTCCGCGGAGCCATTCTATAAGGGGTATAGAAAAATGAGTCTGGGCGTTTACCCGTTCAAGATCAATAACGAATCAGATTCCCTATCTGGTGTATACAGGAAGATCGCAGGGACACCTCCAAAAACTCGCGGGACTACCTACATAACCGACTCAAAATCGAAGGTACTTGGTAGGGTCAATCCTGCGATGGCCAAGAAAGCTAAACATCCCTTCTAACCATTCTAGCACGATAAATAAGATGGATCCGGCACCGGATTGAAATGTAGTCACCCTCCCACACTAACGATCTGTCCAGGATTGGCCAATGTCACAGTTTTTTAGCATTACAATCCAAGATCGCAGAAAATTTGGCGAAAGCCAAGTCATACCCAAAAGTACATCAGTCACCCATTTTCCTAAAATAACCAAATCTACATAAGTTTATCTCGCCAGGAAAAGATGGCCAAAGTTCACCAAACAAGACCTATGTACCTTTTTCAACTACCACAGACCACCCACCGTGTAGAAACACGAATAGCATGTCAGTATTTCACATTCAATTTTAGAACCATTAGCAATTGATGAGATACATATGAAGACGTGGCCAGGGTTCAAATAATACCGATGCCCATGCATCCAAACACAAGATACCTGTGATACAGCATCAACGCCGTCCGCTTCAGGTCTCCCAGGTAAAGGCGTAAAATGGGCCCCTAGCGTCTGTCGGTCATAACATTTCCCCTACCAGTTGCATAGTAGTGGCTCCCATTTTGCCCATCACCTCTGCCGTTGTGATGACCACACATTACCGTCGGCCACCAGTCCTCCAGAAAAGCGGCCTCTACCATGAACGCAACCACCTCTACCTCTAGCTAGTGGGGTCTGTAACTCTGGTTTGGACAATACCTCTTCTGTGTCCAACCTCCCCCACATCCATACCACTCTCGGGGTTCATGCATTAGGCCTCAGGTCGTAGTAGTGTCGACCGTTTTCTAGGGTGGACCCCCAACTACAGTCGTAGTGAAGACTACATTGGTCGACTTGAGTAACCTCCGAGCTCTGTCCTCTAATGAGAACCATTAAACTCGCCTCCCCTTCCGAAACCTTTTCGATGTCGATGGCGTGGTGAAGTCGTCTGGCCTCACTCCTTCCTCCACCTCTATCACAAATCTAACAACATACACCAATCACAGGACTCTTGAGGATGTGCCGTAGCCGCTACCTTAAGGCTGAAATCCGCACTCTTACGCAACAACCCCCTTCCAAAACGAAATCCGTTGCTTGTGGACCTGGAAACAAAGTTGGGTGCGGTCTGGATAGTGCGCGAATTTTAGCCAACGCTTTAACCTGTCATCCTCCCTTGCTCAGACTCAAGAACTCGTCCCATTTTCTACTATCAAAGTCCTTGGGATATACTCTTCCATAAACCAGGGAGCGAATATTTCCCAAGTCATAGGTGGTGCCTCTGTTTGGTTGGACACTCACACATGTGACCGCCACCTCGCACGTTTTGGCGTTCCTGAACTTATAGCTCACACGAACTCAACGCCAACCCGTTCTAACTATACCTCTTGTTTAGTATCTCAAAATGACAATCAACCAGAAAATCGTAGGCAATCCCTTCTGATTCCGCGCCCTTAAAGACTGGAGGTTTCCAATTCAGAACTACTGAAAAGTTCATGCTGATCATTTGTCATAATAGGCCCAGTAGTCAAGACGTGGAACTGGCCTATTCCCAATGATCATCCATGCGGCGATCCCTAGTAGCCGCAGTCGTACCTCTGAACCGGAGGTGTTGGTGCAGAAACCACTGGAGGTGCCTGACCCTGATCGGATAACCCCCTAGATAAGCGCAAGTACCTGGTTGATCATCTTGGGTGGGTTGGGGTTGCAGTGCCTCCATTCTGTTCTGCTTGTTCATGTCTCCCCCTCCTCCCCCTCTCTTATCACCGTCTCAGGTCCGGTGGAGGAGTCACCGCCTATACAGATGAGCTAGGTCTTTGTCCTCTTCCCTAGACGACGTCCTCCACGACCTCCTTCCCCACGGCCTCTTGCCGTTTGCTCTTCTCGAGCTACAAGCCCCAGTGGCTGCTCGGTCGTTTCTTCTTGTCTTTTTCCCGTTGTTGCTGTGCTGGTGGCGGATCGTTGCTCTAGTTCTAAACCATCTCTGCGAAATATAGTGACGAATGGTCATATACCACTTCGTATCGCCCAGTATACCATTGGCCCAAGTAGTCGCCGAAAGAAGAAATGAAGATTGAACTTTTCCTAAAGCTTATAGCCTCTCAAGAAAAAGTAAGGCGTCCCCCTGAACTCGTTCCTTTAAGACTCCTACTATACCTGTTCTTTTGTGATGAGACCATGAACCTAATGCTCTGATACCAAGTTTGTCACGACCCACATCAGGGACGCGACTGGCACAAACCACATTTACCCTCTATGTGAGGAACCAACCCTCTAACCTTACATTTCAGATATATCAACAGAAAATATCTGAGACTTAAACTCATTAATAAAAACAACTCAATACGTATTATTATTATCCCCAAAATTGGAAGTCATCATCACAGAACATCTATCTCAAATTAACTTAACTAGAATGTCTAGAACAAAATCTAAAAAGCTAGTCCATGCCGGAAGTTCAAGGCTCAGACTTGAAAGAAGAAGACCCAGTCCAAGCATACGCATTTAGCTCACTCACGCCTAATTTCCGATGAGTGAAGACGGCTAGATCTGCTGTTGAGTTGAATTGACAGAACTTTTGCTGCATTACACAAAATAACAAAAGAGGAAACATGAAATTAGGGTCAGTACAACCACCACTACTGGTAGATATCACGGTCCAACTCAAAATAGGGAACAGTAGATATCAATAAAAATGTAAATCAACTACCATACTCAAACATGTAAGCAATACACAACATAATTCATCATAACTACAACCGAGTTCACACATGAGACTCAAACCCTCAATACATACTTATTTGGGATTAAGTTCGTTAGTTGAGTATATTCACTTAGCTTTCAAGAATTCATTACTTTCTTCCTCTTGTGTCGTGTAACTGACACTCGCGACCTCTATTTCTATCCTGTGCCGGGAACGTGCATCTCCTATCCGTCAGTCTCTGTAGCGGGAACGTGGCACCCGATCCAATTTATTATCCTGGTGTCAGGAACGTGACACTCCGGCCTCAATATTCTTCCTGGTACCGGGAATTGTGGCAACCCGATCCATATTCCTATCCTGGTATCGGAACGTGACACCCGTATCCATATTCTATCCGGTGTCGGAACGTGGCGCACCCGATCCCCTAATCTCATCCTTCTTTTACACTAAGGCATCGTATCTCCATTATATGATTTATCAAGCCTTCTTTCATACTAAGGCTTAAATTCTCATTATATCATAATCAAATGCATTAGGGTCTTTCAAATTTTGGGATTTCATAGCTTCAATCATGCTTTTTTAATTCATCACAATTTCATATCATAAATCATGCAAGCATACATCTAAGCACATAGCAGGGTTTCAATATTTCAACACAATACTTTCACTATTAAAGTTCAACTACGAAATCGTAACATAAAACATAACCTACCTCCACCGAAGAATTGAATCAACAAGCCATCTTCTCAATCCTGCTATCCTCTTTTCTTATCTCTCGCTTCTCTCCTCTCTACTCGTGTCGTTTCTTCTCCTCTCTC
Source organism: Solanum habrochaites (assembly GCA_027704765.1). Lineage (NCBI taxonomy): Eukaryota > Viridiplantae > Streptophyta > Magnoliopsida > Solanales > Solanaceae > Solanum > Solanum habrochaites. The sequence goes on along the minus strand of JAKWJA010000549.1, from coordinate 42,296 downwards.
TTTCGGTTTCTTCTTTCTTTTGTTTTTGTTTTATTCAAACCCTCCCTCTTTTTTACCGCTAAATTAAGGATACATTAAGTGTAAAAGAGGACAATAAAACCCACTAATTAACTTAAGTTACCTCTTTTAAAAACCCCCAAGTAAAATTAGACCTATTAATATTACCCCCAAATCTTTTTAATTAAGGAAAGAAAATAGTCCCAAAACGACCCCTAAACCTGTAATGAATCCTATTATTGCCTGGACTGCGTCCAACCCTGTGACGGCCGTCGTGCCACCTGCGACGGTCCGTCACACAGGTCCGTCCAGCTCCCTTTCAACTCACGTAGCCTTGACGGCCGTCACAGTTGTGACGTCCGTCCTGTTTCCTCCGTCATGACGGTCAGAAACTCGTTTCTTGTATCAAATTCCCTCAAAAGTTGAAGTGTTTTGCAACGAAAACTAACGACGGTTTCGTCGTTCTATTTGATGCACTTCCTGCAGGTCCGTCACAATTTACGGAGAGTCTATTTTCAGGACCGCCTCAATTTTCAAAATTCTATTTGTCATGGGAACGACACCTCCTCGCGCGGGCCTTCGTGACTATGACGGTCCCGTCGTTACAATAAACATCCGTCGTCCCGCCAGTTTTTCCAGAATAAATCGTTCTCAAAACTACTAAACAGGTCTTACAGTTTGGTTCTTGTTTGAGTTAAGATGATTATATGTTATAGATAGTTCTAGTTATTATTCATCTATGAATTAAGCATGTTAATGATAAAATATGAAGGTTTTCATATGTATGACGTATGTGATATAATGTGATACTTAGCTTGATAGGATTATAGGTTTCTATTCTTGGTATTGCACAAGTATTGCATTGGGTTGTTTATGTGTTGGGTTAATTGTATGTTGGATTGGCTTATGATGTTTTCTATATGTACAAGTTAAGGTTAATTAATGTTATGCATGATTTTGACTTATGTGTGCCTTTTATCATGCATTAATGATTTTATGCATTGGCACCATACTTAGTACATGTGATTTCTAATAACCCATATTTCTTCCCGTTTTTTCCAAACATTGTAGGTTCTGACCATTCAAGAGATTCTAGGCTACTTTGCAAGAAGACATGGAATTTTATCTAAAGTTTTTGGCGAGTCCCCAAGTCCAAGGATGTTGCATTCTTTGACTCTAGCTATTATGTTGTGTCACATCCGGGGAGCATACCCTAAAAGTCACCGGGCATTGTCATCTTCGGAAAGGACTTAGACTTGCCTCTTAGCATTCATCATTACATTCATAGGTTAAAAGTGAGGAAAATTTAAAAAAATTCATCTACATCTACTTCATGAGGTTTACTTAGACCTCTCGCTTACACATAATATATTCATAATATAGTCTTTATAGGGATGTCTCATATTAAACCATCTTAACGGAAAAGAACAATATGGGCAAATCCCTTACACAAATGTATAAATTCAACGTAGGGCTTACAACAATATCTTGAAACAACAAGAATGAAAGGATTGTGTTTAGACAATAAAAATGTAACATAGTTAGAGTGAGAGAAAAGTCATCATCCTCAGAACTTTAGGAAATACCAACACTTGAAGAAATTATCCAACACTTCCTCTGAAATTGGTCACAAACCCTTCAACGACCGTAACCTAAAATGTTGGGGGAAAATGTAGAAATAGAGTTAGCACATCACTTGTACAAAGTATGGAAACATATGCACACATAACATAGAAATAATGCTAAAAAGGGACATTTTACAAAAACACGCCAAGTTACTTTGAAAAGTCTTATTCACAACCCAAGAAAACAAATAAGGCAATAATCATATCCTTATTATGATAAAAGTGTATTAAACATTAAACAGAAGGCAAACCTACCAAGTTAACATGTTCATAGCATAATAGAATTCATAGCCAATGTAACTCTAACATCATGTCATAACCACAAAGTATATTTATGAGTCCATAATATTACAACATAGGTAAAAACCTTATCCATAACCCTTCACAAATATTAATACTACAATGATCAACTACAGCCCCATAACCTCACTCAACCAAGCAAACTATTCAAAAGATTATGAATAATGTCAAACTTCACATATCATATCATTATAAGTTTTGATCCTCACATTTAGTAATATAGCATAACAATTATCTCATAAGAGAATAACACATAAAAATCAGTTCGTAATATTTCCCGCAAAGGCAACTAGTGCAATGTATAGGTAGAGTCCCCATAATACAATAAAAAAAACTAAGGTGGACCAGAGCTTCGTAAATGTTTCAAGAGTTAATTTTAGGTTGAAATAATTAATACAGATTATTTTAGGCAGTGTATCATTCTTGTTGATGTTTGGAGGTCAAATGTCCGAGAACGTCCATGACGTTCATAAGGTGTGCCCTAGAAAGTGCTTGTGCGTCTTAGTGTGTTTTAGCGTGTTTTACCGATTCATCTTGATTGAAATGTATGTGGGATGTTTACTAAGTCCTATATGACCATGTTTAGGGGTTCAAAATCTCGGTACGACTCCACCTACAGCCCACAAGGGTTCGTAGAGGAGGACCCAAGACATGACATCAAAGCTACCAATACAGGCCCAAACGACGCCCTTGCATCAACGGACCGTAGTCCTGTTGACGGGTCATTTTCAAGGAGTGTAGATCCACACTTAATGGTGGGAGATTAAACTCAATGATTCAGCCTCAGTCCCAATCGAAGCCCTAGCATGACGGGCCGTCGACTAAATGACGCCCCGTAGCTAGTAGCTTTCGATGGAGACACTATAAAGATGCAATGTTTTTCTGCCTTTGCTTGGGGTATTTTATAAATTCAACAGAAGTGTTTTATGAAACTAGGATGATGTTTTTAGGTTCTATGAAGACTCTTTCAAAGCTTCATAGAAGCTAGAATTCAAGGAAGATCTAGGAGGGATGGTTTTTGGCGTTTCTTTATCAAATTTTTGTGGAATTTATTTTCATTGAGGCATGTTAGTCATCCTTGAAATCTCTTTCATTCAAAGAGTCATTCCTAAAAGATTTTCAAAAGGTTTTTCAAACTCTACTTAATTCCTATCTTTACACTAAGTATGGATCTTAATATAAAAATATTTTTAATGATTCCAAATATGTTTTTAGTATTAGTTGATAATTTTTATATCTAAAACCTCTAATAAAACCATATTTATGCATATTTTCTAATTTTAACTAAGAAATGGTTACATGACACATATTTTTGTAGTGTTTGAACTATGGTTCCGTATGATATATTGTATTTTCTCTAAGTTCCCTTAGGGCTATTTTATGATGAATTGTTTGGATAATTATGAATAGTGTTGAATCTTGAATGATGTGGTAATGAGTTTTGACAATTATTTTACTCTTATTATGAAGAGGGTCTACCTTTTTATGGCGGTGTTTTCTTGAACTATATGAATGTGAATATACTATTAAGAAATAATGTTAAAGTTAAGTCTTATATGATGAAGTTATGAATGATGAATGTAGTATGCTTGATCCAAGGGAATCCTTAAGGGGCATTAGGTGGGAGTAGTATGGGATGCTACTCTCACATTGTACTTAGTGTAACTTACAAGTCCTAATGGACTAGGTACTTATGTGATGTCCTTAATGTATGATTGTTCTTCTAATGTCTAGTTTAGAGTGTGGACTGCTTTGCAGTGGGAGGTAAGCTTATGGTTGATAGTCTTAAGGATCACTAGGGTGTATATTGCAGGGTGTATATGGGACGATCCTTCATGTACTACCTTAGTGAGTTCTAGTATAACTTGGTTAGGGAAATTTTGAAGGAAATGAGTTCACAGTGTTCTTGGTAGGAACGAGTTCACTGTAATATTTTAAAAGGGGTTCACTGTAATGTTTTTAGAGGTTAATGTTATGTGATTATTTGTTCTAATGTATGGAAATATTTTATTATGTGCTAAATGATGTTATAGATACTATTTTACTTCTATATTTGTGAAATTTTTACTTATTTGGCATATAAGTTCTATTTATACTAATATGTCCCTTTTTGCATGATTTTACATATGCCATAGTACATTTTTGTACCAAACCCATTCTTTTCTAGGCTCTATAAGTATAGGTTGGAGGTAAGAAAAAGTCTAGAAGGAAAAGCTTGGGAATAGACTCTCTCAAGTCTCGGTATGTCCTCTTATATTCGAGGACATATGTGTATGTTTCTTAGTTTCTATTATTAAGACCTATTATGTATTTTCATTTGATGTAAAAGTGTCGCGTCCCTAAGATATTTAAGTTGTTTCTTTAAGATGGCTTGACTACTCTTTAGTATTTCTGAAAGATATTTTATGATTGTTAAAAATGTCATGAAAAGTTTTAATTCAACACTACTTTTCATGTTTTATGTAATGAATGATAGAAAATAGATAACACAAGACCTACGAAAGGTCAAGTACGCCTTGTTCCGACCAACGGGTGCTCCTTTAAGATAAGGGGTACTTTCAGGTTGTTATAAAACTTGGTATAAGAGAATAAGTCTGAAGTCTCACAAGTCACATCTAGTAGATTCTTTATCATCAGAGTGTCTCGTGACACACCCATGAGTGAGGCTATAAGATTATAGAAGTTTCATTTTCTTCACTATTCTAGTGTTGTTCCTTAGAGTTGAGTTCTATATGATGTCTTTCTCAACCTCTTATCTTTGGGTTTTTAGGACATTGATACGAGGAGGACATCCACTAGATGGGAGGGGAGAGGTGTTGCTATTAAGAGGATCCGTCCCTGTGTTGACCAAGTCCTAATAGATGACCATCAGAATGTGAATGAGGTGGTTCCCCCTCCGACACATCAAGGACCTACAATGCCTCCTATGCCCCAAGCTCCTCCAGTTCCCTTTATGGAAGGGGATATGACCAATGCGGATTTAAGGTCTGCCCTTATAAATTTGACACAACTCATGACGTCTCAAACATAAGTCATTCATTTGGTTGCCTAAGCTAACCAAGGGGGTGGATCCCAACCTAATACAAATGCTCTCGCTTCTAGAATTCATGATTCATAAGTATGAACCCTCCTTCTTTTCATTACACTAAGGTGGATGAAGATCTACAAAGCTTCATACATGAGATATTCATGGTGGTGGATGCTATGGGTGTGACCCCTAAAGAGAGAGAGAAGAGCTAACCACTTACGAACTCAAATATGTGGCTCAAGTGTTGTTTGAGAAATGGAGGGATGAGAGACTTATGTCCGGTAAATTGGAAAGTGTTCAAAGAGGATTTGTAGATAGACTGTTTCACTTAGAGTAGAGGGAGTAGATGATGATTCATTTCATGAATCTTCATCAAGGTGGAATGAGTATTAAAGAGGAATCTCTCAAATTCACAAACCTCTCTATGTATGCCCTGACCATGGTAGCCATCCCTAGAGCTAGGATGAACAAAATTGTGATGGGAGTGTCTAGCTTGGTGGAAAAAAAAATTCCTACGATAGTGCTTCTTAATACCATACATATTTAGAGGTTCATGGTGTATGCTCAATAAATTGAGGAGTCCAAAATTAGGGAGATAAGGCAAGAGGGGAAGAGTCCTAGGTTTGATGAATCAAGTCAACAAAGATTTAAGAAGAGGTTCTTTCATCAAGAGTCTTCTATGGGGACCAAGGATAGAGTTCCCAACCAAAATTCTCAAGAAAGTGGCTGTACTTTTGAGAGGTATAGGTGTTCTACTAGTGGGAAGCAACATTCGGGTAAGTGTTTTGCAAGAACAATTGGTTTCTTTAATAAATGTTGCATGCTTCACTTTAAAGAAATTGTGCTTACTACGAAGAACAACAAAAAATTGAGTTAATTGTGTTTTAATGATTTGTAGTTTCAGTATGTTTCAAATGATGTGTGTGGTCATGTTTGATTTTGGAGAAGGTAGTCCTCCATAAATGAAGAATGATAATGTTTTTTTGAAGTGAGGAAATTATTTCCAAAGTTGCTAGCAAAATGCTTGTTAATGTGTAGTTGGTGTTCCTTGTTAGTTTGGTGCATTGACTATGATTGCTTAAATTTTATTTATTGGGTTATATGCTACTAGTAAGTCCTTCATATTCGTATAAGTTTTTAGTGTCATTCGAGGACAAATGTTGTTACAAGCGGGGGAGAATATGTAACACCCTAAAACGAACTGAGGTGAACTAGATCTTCTTAAATAATTCATGATTTAATTTTGTATTTAAATGATTAATAAATATTCATTTAGGGAGTATATCATGTTTTGTGATGTTTGGAGGTCTAACGTCCAAGAACGTCTATGACGCACGGAAGGTGTGCTTTAGAAAGTGCTTGTGCGTTTTAGTGTGTTTTAGTGAGTTTTACATGTTCGTTTTGATTGAAATTTATGTGGGGTATTCATAAGACTTATATTACATAGTTAAGGGGTTCAAAGTTTGCATACGACTCCACCAAGGACCCACAAGGGGTCCTAGATAGACCATACTTGACATCAAAGCTGTCCAACATGTCACACTAGGCCCGAGCATCAACGGGCCATAAGCGTGTTGAGGGGCCGTCGTTGAGGGGCATAGATCCAAACTTAGTGTTGTAAGTGTGAACCACAAGATTGAGCCTCACTCAAAATCGAATCCCATTACATAACGCGTCGTCGACTAGAAGATGTCCCATAGCTATGGCCGTCGATGGATACACTATAAACTTCCACATTTTTTTTGCCTTGGCTTGGGGTCTTTCTTAAATTCACCTCAAGTATTTTTTTAACCTATATGATGTTTTTAGTTATTTTAAAGTATACTAAAATTGATTTTATTTCCTAGACCAAGACAAGACCCCTCATTTCACATATTCAAACTTTGTATCTAAAAAAATACAGTAAAAACTTCATAGAAGCTAGAACTCAAGGAAGAACTAGGAGGTCTGATTGTGGGAATTTGTTCATAAAAATTTCGTGGGTTTCCTTATCATTGAGTTATGGTATCATCCTTGAACTATCTATCTTCCATTCAAGAGTCATTTCTAAAGATTTCAACAAAGATTTTCAATCTCTATCTTCCTTCTTATTTCTTTCTCTCAAGCATGGGTTTTAAACTGTCTCATGCTTAAATATGTTGTTTTATATTATTATGATTTTTAATATCAAATCCTAATAAACAAATGCTTATGCATATTTCCCACTTTTAACTTAAGAAATAGGTTAAATGAACATGATTTTGTAGTGTTTGAACTATGGATTCCTTATAATGATATTTTGTTTAAGCTACTACCCTAAAGGCTATTTTGTGATAAATTGCTGGATAAATTATGAATAGGTATTGAAATCTTTGATGAATTGTAAGTTTGTCACTTTGTTTAAATCTTATTATTAAATTTTTTTTAGTGGTATGGTCCACCTTTGGTGACGGTGTATTCTTGAAGTATATAAATGTGAATCTACTTGCGTAATGTGAATAAGGCCACGATGGTATATTATGTGAAATAAGATTACAATGATGTTGTTGTTGTTTATGTGCTTTATGATGCTTGTTATGTGAAAGCATGGTAGAGATTATGTCAAAATGAGCTATATGTTTATGTGAAGCATTTTTAAGTGTGTAATATGATGAATGGAGGTGTTAGCATGTCTAGAATCCAATGTTAACTAAATGATGATAATGTGAAAGTTGTGTCCACACACACTCACCATTAAATTAATGAATGAAGTTAGCAAATGTGAATAAGGGGATTTTTTTGGGTTAACACTCTTCGTGAGTTGAAATGAAGTTTTTAGTAGCAACCTCACTATCTCAAAGATCTTTGTAAAATAGGTCAAAGGATGGATACTCTTAGTGATTAGAGATGTGGTGTCCACTATTCATCCTTAACCTATAGTTCATAATGTTGATACTCCATGGTGGAGTATGCTTACCACCAAGAGGATATGAAGAAGGGGTGGTTACACCTCGTGATTTGAGATATTGTATTCCAATGTACCTCTTGAGATGTGTGCTCCTCGTTAGTAGAGAATGAGTTACTTAGTAGAAATCTCCTTTTCCATTAACTATATGCCCGCTTAGGTGTAGCTATTTGAGAATACATGTAAAATCTAATAGAATAACCCTACTCTATGCAAGTGGGGATCCCTCATTCGATAAGGCCAATATCGTGATTCTATTGTCTAGCTCTCATGTATATATTTGATAATCTATCCTCCACAAAAGAATGAATTAACTAAGTCTTCTAAAATAATTTAATACTTAGGGTAAGTGGTGGTATGAGACGTTATTTATCCATAGCATAAGTAGTTATTCCAGAAGGGGAGTCTTGGTGTGTTTTATATGAAGTGTATAAATCAGTTATCATGTGTTGTAGATGAAATTAAATTACTTAAGGTCTAATTTTAAGAAAACATGTTAAAGTTATGTATTATATGATGAAGTTATGAATTATGAATGTAGTATGCTTGATCCACGGGAATCTTTAAAGGGCACTAAGTGGGAGTAATTGTGGACTTGTTTCCTGTGCGAGTTAAGACGATGGTTGGTAGTCTTAAGGATCACTAGGGTGTGTATTAAAGAAGGTGTATAGGGATCTCCTTCTTGTCTTACCTTCGTGAGTCTTAGGATAACTTGTTTAGGGAAACCTCAAAGGAAATGAGTTCACGGTGTTCTTGGTAAGAATGAGTTCATTGTAATATTTTAAAACGGGTTCACTATAATGTTTTTTGAGTTCACTGTTATGTGATTCTTTGTTCTAATATTATGCTTATATTTTATTACGTACTAAATTATTATCTATATACTATTTTACTTCTATATTCTTCAAGGTTTTACCAAAATGTTCCTTTTATACCAAAATGTTCCTTTTTATACCAAAATGTTTCTATTTATCCAAAATGGTTCCTTTTGCATGTTTTTTCTCATATGCCATCTAGTCATTATTTGTACAACCCAATACTTTTATATACCTATAAGTATGGTTGGAGGAAAAAAGGTCTAGAAGGCAATTTGCAATTGTTGAACTCTCTCAAGACTCGTATCAGTGTCCTATATATTTCGATGACATAGTTTGTCTTTATTAGTTTCTATTATTAAGACTTATTATTTATTTTCATTAGATTTAAAAGGGTAATGTCCCTGAGATATTTAAGTTGTCTCTTTAAGATTGCTTGTGAAGACGAGACTAGTCTTTAGTATTTATGAAAAAATAATTTATTAATATTACAAATATCGTGAAAAGTTTAATTCCTCACTTCTTTTCATGTCTTATGTAACGAATGATAACAAATGTCTAGTACAAGACCTCAGAAAAGTCAAGTACGCCTTGTTACGACCTAAGGTGCTCCCTTCTTCTAAGGGGTACTTTCGGGTCGTTACAAACTAGTTATCAGAACATAAGTTTATGGGAATTAATTTCGGGTCTAAAGTCCCACAAGTCACATCTATAAGAGTCTTGTTCATCGGTGTGAGTCCCGACACACCCATGAGTGAGAGGCCATAAGATGTCAGACGTTCTATTTTCTTGCCTATTATAATTTCCTTCCTTAGAGTTTAGTTTTATAAGATGCCTTTTCTCAACCTCTTTTCTTTGTGTTAATAGGACATGAATAGAAAGAGGACACCTCATAATTGGAGGAGAGAGTTGTATGCTAATGGAGGACCCTCCAACAAATGTTAGACAAAGTCTCTTTATAGGTTTATCATACCAGAATGTGAATGATCAAGTTCCCCCTCCGGAACATCAAGGACCTTAAATTCCCCCTATGCCCCAAGCTCCTCAAGTTCCCTTTGTTGAAGGGGATATGACTAATATAGAGTTAAGGGATGCCCTTATGAATTTGAACAACCTCATGATGTATCATGCTCAAGTCGTCACCAATCATTTGGTTGCCCGAGCTAACGAAGGGTGTGGACCTCAACCTAATGCAAACACTCAAACTTCTAGAATTCAAGATTTCATGAATATGAACTCTCATACTTTTATTGGAACTGAGGTGGATGAAGATCCACAAAGCTTCATAGATCATATATTCAAGGTGGTGGATTCTATGGGTGTGACCCCTTGAGAGAGAACGGGGATAACCGCTTACCATATCAAAGATGTGGCTCAAGTGTGGTTTGATAAATGGAGGCATGCGATACCCTCATTGGATTGTTAGATCAATCAGGAAGTGATCAAAGAAGATCTTCTAGATAGGTTCTTTCCCTTAGAGTGGAGGGAGAAGAAAATGGTTGAATTCATAAATCTTCGTCAAGGGGGAACGAGTGTAAAATAGTATTCTCACAAATTTACCCAACTCTCTAAGTATACCCCAACCATGATAGCAAAACCTAGGGATAGGATGAAAAAAATTGTGATGGGAGTGTCTAAGTTTGTGGAAAAAGAGTTTCGTACGACAATGCGCTTAAATTACATGGATATCTCTAGGTCCATGGTGTATGCTCGAAAAATTGAGGAGTTCAAAATTGGGAAGATAAAGCAAGAGGGGAAGATACGCAGGTTTGATGAATCAAGTAAACCAAGATCTAAGAAGAGGTTCTTTTATCAAGAGTCTTCCATGGAGAACAAGGATAGAGTTCCCAACCAAAATTCCCAAGGAGGTGGCCATACTTTTTAGAGGTCCAGGTGTGCTACTTGTGTGAAGCAACATTGGGTAAGTGTCTTGCCGAAATGGATTGCTGATTTACGTGTGCTAGTAAGAATCACAAGATGAGGGACTCCCTTAAAATCAAGAAAAAAGGGAAGGAGGTTAATCAAGATATTCAAGGTGGTCTATGTCCTAATGCTCCAAAGAAAAATTCTCCAAATGGGATAAGGGCTAGGAGAGAGGACTATAGCCGATTTGATATCCCCGCCGTTAAGGTCTTATCGCCCCTTTATATTGTTTGTGTTTAATGTTGTAAATGATTCATATGTTTTTTATTTCATATATTAATGCCTTCTTGATTATTGGATTGAAAGGTGAATTATTAGAAAATATTTCACTATGAAGAAATTATGCTCACTGTGAAAAATCTCAAAATTTTGACATAATCGTATTTTAATGACTTGTAGTTTTAATGTGTTTAAAATGATGCCTGTGAGCATTTTTGATGTTGGATAAGTTATTTCCTCCATAAATAAAGAATGGGAATGTGTTTTCAAGTGTGGAAATTATTTCTAAAAGTTTCCTGTGTTGGTAAGAAAAAAGCTTGTTAATGTGTACTTGCTGTTCCTGGTAAGTTTGGTTCATTGAATATGAAATTTTGAGCCTGTATTTAGTGGTTCATATTCTTCTTTTAAGTCCTTGATGTTCATAAAAGTGTTTAGTGTCATTCAAGAACGAATGTTGTTCCAAGTGGGGGAATGTAAACAACCATAAAACAACTACATGAACTATAGCTTCAGAAATTGCACTGAGTTAATTTTGTGGTTGAAATTTAAATATAATAGGTTTCTTAGGCAGTGTATGTTATTTGGTGATGTTTGGAGGTCAAACGTCTGAGAACGTCCATGACGTTCGGAAGGTGTGCCTTAGAAAGTGCTTGTGTGTCTTACTGTATTTAACGAGTTTTACGTGTTCGTTTTAATTGAAATTGATGTGGGATATTTATTAGACCTAGATGAACATTTTTAGGGGTTCAACGTCATGGTAGGAATCCACCTAGAACACATAAGGGGTCCTAGAGGAGGACCCAAATGTCGACATCAAAGCTTCCAGGAAAGGCCCAAACAATGCCCTAGCATCAACGGACCATAGTCCTATTGATGGGCTGTATTTAGGGGTGTAGATCAACCTTTAGTGATGGGAATTTAGCCTTCAACATGGATCCTTACTCCCAATAGACGCCCTATAAAGCACGGGCCGCCTACTATGCGATGCCCCGTAGCTAGTGGCCATTGAAGGAGACACTGTCAAGCTGCATCGTTTTCTGCCTTGGCTTGGGGTGTTTTGTAAATTCACCCAGAGTATTTTATGGATATAGGATGATTTTTTTGGTTTTTAAAGGTATAAAAAAATTATTTTAAGTCGTACACATAGATAAGACCCCTCACTTAAAATACTCAAACTCTCTCTCTAAACAAAGACTCTCTCAAAACTCCATCAAACCTAGAACTCAAGGAAGAGCTGAGAGGGCTGGTTCTGGGAGTTTCTTCATAAAACTTTCGTGGGTTTATTTATATTTGAGGTATTGTAGTCATCCTTGAACTGTCTTTCATTCAAGGAGTCATTTCTAAAAGATTTCAAAAGGGTTGCCACACCTATCTTCTTCTATCTTTGATTCTAAGCATGGGTCTTCATAAAAACTTTTTGAAAATGATTCAAAATTTTTTTTTTGTATGGGTTGATTTTTTCATAACAAACTCCTAATGAAAAACATTCTTATCAATTTCCCAACTTTTAAACTTATACGAAATTGGTTAAATGAACATGATTTTATAGTATTTGAACTATGGTTTTCTTACCATGATATAGTTTTTTAGCTACTGCCCTAAGGGATATTTTTTGATGAATTTTTGGAAAAATTATGAATACGTATTGCAAGCTTGGATGAACTGTAAGTTTGTCACACTGTTTAACTCTTATTATGAGATGCTGTTGAGTGGTATGGTCTACCTTTGGTGGCGGTGTTTTCTTGAAGTATATGAATGTGAATCTACTTGTTTATTGTGAATAAGTCCTTGAAGGAATATTATGTGAAATAATATTATAATTCTGTTGTTCTTGTTGATGTTATTTATGAAGCCTGTTATGTAAACTATGCTAGATATTATGTGTAAATGAATTATGTGCTTATGTGAAGCATGTTAAAGTGTAAAATATGATGAATGAAGGCGTAAGCATGCCTGGAATACAATGTTAATGAAAAGGTGATTATGTGAAATGTGTCCACACACACTCACACTTGAATGAATGAATGAAGTTAGCAAATGTTAATAAAGGCAGTTCTGGGGTGAACACTCTTCTTGAGTTGAGATGAAGTGTTTGGTAGCAACCTCACTATCTCCCAAGAGTTTTCTGAGATAGGTCGGAGGATGGATACCCTTCTTGTATTGAGATTTGGTGTCTACTAGTTATCCTTAACGTATAGAGTATAATTTTTAGACTCTGTAGGGGAGTTATGCTTACCACCGAGAGGATTTGAAGAAAGGGTGGTTATATTTCATGAGTTGAATTTGTCCTTCCAATGTACCTCTTGCAGATGATACTTTTACTGCTCGTTAGAGAGAATGATTACTTAGTAGAATCTCCTTATACCTTAAATATGCGCCCACATAGGTGTAGCTATTAGAGAAGCCATGTAAAAGCTAAGAGAATGACCATACTCTAGGCCTAACTATTGGAGTAGCCATGTAAAATCTAAGAGATGTATCGCGACTCACACAAATGAAGAAGACTTTATTAGACGTGACTTGTGAGACATCAATCATAAAACCCATTTTCCAAAATCTTCACTTTATAACATGTTTGTCAGGACCCGGGCCTATGCCCCGTAAGTAGCACGACATACTCAATCCTATAGGGGTATAATACTAGTATCATAGTTCTTTAATTTCATAAATACTAGAAATAATATGGAATTAAATCTTTTTAATTTAAAAGCATACAATCTATAACATTTGAAAGAAAGTAGAGGCCTATATCTCACATGGACATCTTAGACACAATCTCCAAACATAAGTAGGGACACAACCTTTTACAATTGAAAGTCTACTAATTGTCTTTTACACGAATAATTAAACATGAGAGTTCTTATCCTCGAATGCATGAGTACATAGGAAGTCATGGAGGAAATCTTAATCAAAGGTTCAACTAGGGGTAAGCACTCACTTTTCGAAACCTACAATAGTTGTAAAACATATAAAAAGAATGACGTTAGAAAAAATTAAGTACTAAGTATGATATCCATGCAAAATCCATGCTAGAAATTGACACTTCCTTTTATAAGTCTTGCTAAATGTATTTTTGGTAGAAATCTCATGAACAAAATTTTAGAATGAATAATATAAGTCATACTGAACTTATAAGTCATTTTCACCATACTAGAACATAATCATCGTTTAAAGTGTTACCTTAATATAAAGCCATCACTATAGTAACCCTTATGCTAATACATTCTGAAATGTGTGAATAACGTCCCATAGAATCATTCATACTAAGGCACCACCTTCCCGTCAGCAAAAGTGAACTAACCCTTCAAGCTCTCCATCTTAACCAATACTCATCCACAATAGAAATAATCCATTCATAAATTACTTAGCACTTTAGGACTATCACCTAAGTCAACTCTAAGTCGTACTTGTGCAATGTGAAATTAGCATCCAATACTATTACTCACACTAAGAACTTCGTTCAAATCACCATAAGCCAGACACCTTCATACATCATATGCCATAACAAGGAAGTAACTCATAATACACTTAAAGTATTCATGCAACTTTACACTTAAGCACATAAAAGTAACCATTATTCAGTAACTTCATTTAAAACACCTTCATTCCATAGAGATTAGGTCATAATTATCATTAAATTTATCATAAAAGGACATTCAAACATTATCGATATAGCCTTAGAGAACACATTATGACCCTCTCAAAGTCAACTCGTTTAATGCATGGATGACATCCTATACTACCATCCACACGTTATAGAACCTCCCAAGCAACAATAATGCACATCTAACATGATGGGAATAAGTATGTAATCCAGTATCATATAACCCTACCCATAAAGATGTGGTCTATTCCTATGGATAACCAATTTCAATAGCTTTTTGGATCCACTAGCAAGAACAATTCGTGTACTTAGTTTTGGGATATGAAATATAATAATGAAAATCTGACCTAACATAGTGAGAACCTCTATCATAACACATCCTTTCGGTGCTTAGCCTACTTTACCATAGATTAGATTAATTTACATAACATTATTTTACTACAGAGGGACACAACATGCGGACTACCGACACAAAGTACACTAAACAAGAAAGGGCCACCATGAATAGGCCTACCATTTCAAAGTACATTAAGGAGAACTCATTGACTTTCCCAGAAAGATCCACTCCTATTAGGTATACCATTTCTAGGATCATCATTTCACACAAGAAAGAGCCACAACTATTATGGTCTACCATTTCAACGCTTAACATCACATCACAAAGAAGAGCTACCGCAATTAAGTCTACCTGGCCAAGGTCTTACATTCATATGAGCACCTAGAATTCGCATGAAAGCCTACAAACTTCAATCTACCAATCAAAGGTTTAGCCTAGAATACTTCATCTTTCATGAAGTGGTTACAAACATTAACTTTACCAATTCTGTATCATTCATGTAACCATTCCCTGGGAAGGGGGGGGGTACAAATCGGAGACTTCGATGCAAGGTCATGTGAAAGACATGGACCCTCTCTCTGTTCATTCTAAAATACAGAGGGGAGGCTTCCTAGGCTACATGTGCAGTAAAAGATATACAATACGAGGGTGGTCGGAGAGGGAGCGACCCGTGTCGGTGGGGTTATCGGGGGTCAGGGTTGGAGGCATTCATGAGTGTACTTGAGAACATCCTGAGTGTGATAACCTAAAAGATTACAATCGATACGGGATTGGTCTCCTCAGGCTAGCATGGGTGAGAGCTCACGGATGCAGATCCTGGACGCGGGGGACTGATGAGTCATCAAGAAAAGGGGGTGGTGGGGAAGGGGGCAAATCGGGACTGAAAGCCATTATCAGAGGAGCAGAGTAATGAACCACCCTCCACCGTTCAAGGGACAATAGCCTCAAACAACTGACTCAAGAATGTTAATTGGAGCAGACCGTACCCTGTCAAGAACAGGGAGAAATTAAACCACAAGATAGATCATACAATTAGTAAAGAGAACAACATGATTTCATCATGCTACATTCAGTGCACAGACACCATTCACACACTCAGAATCATCAATTCTAGCAAATCACGACTGTTGGCAGATGGGGAAAACAGGGGGAGGGGGCGAAACAGAGGACAGCACCAGGGGAGAAAAAGAAGTCAGAAAGGCAAGGCCAGAAGCAGGGGAGGTTGGTGAAGGGGAAAGCAAACCCGCAGAGATGGGAAACTAGGGGGGGAGAAACGGGGGAAGGGGGAAAAGCAAGCGGGGGGGAAGGGGGGCCGGGAAGGGGGGGAAAGGGGACAAGGAGACAGGCCACCAGACTGTGTAGTTGCAGAACGCAACAACGCAAAGAAATGACAAACGTGCAAAATTTCACCTTGGACGCTTGAAATCTTCACCTTTAATGGAGGTTTCAAAGATAGAACCTTGGAGGACCATAAGATTAGATTGGTGGTTGTGTGAATTAAATGAAGTAATAAGGTGAGATTTAGAATAAAAACTCTTAAAATACCATAAATAAATAATTAAAATCTTCCCCAACTAAATTATACTTGGGATAAATTTACTAATTCACCCCTAAATTGGCTAAGAATATAATAGCGCATAGGTGCCATCTACGAACCTCCATCTACATACCGTGAATGTGTCCACATGATGTACTGTAGAAACATGGTTTTGTTCTGAGGCTCATAATTTTGGAGCCTTACCCCCGGAGTACATCCATTAGTCGTGGATCAACCTACAGGGCATGTTCCCTATCCATGGTTCACCAAATTTGGCACAATCAATTCGTTTCAAGTTGTCTTGGGGATTAGGCTTAGGGTCCTTCTCAAGGACCCTAAGGGTTGTCTTTGGGGAGTATTAACTTGATGTTCAACCCCTAAAACTCTCAACCATTCCCCGGTACAACATTAAACACCCTCAAACTTCACACGAAACTCAAACACAAACAAGTTAGCTTCTAGTTTCACTTATTCGTTATTAGGGTCGTTACACTCTACATAGTATGGTTGGGATTATGGGGTATTAATCATGCATTGCACAAGTATGCTTTGAGGGATTTTTGTAGTATGTTCATGTTATACTATGATATATAAGTTGAATATTCTTATGGATTATGCTTATGATGTAGGATTATGATTTTTAGGTTTTATTCGAAAGTCCTTTTTCTAATAGCATCTGTAACACGGGGGAACCCTTCTCTGGTTAAGAATAATTAAGAGAGTGAGGGAGGTGTAATAAAGATAGGTATGAATTGGCACCTAAAGTGACTTTCTTAGCATGGGTAGGATTATGGGATCTTATCCCTTGCCTTTTGCCGCAGCTTGCCGTTGGAGTTCACTTATGATGTGTGGTCGCATATGTCAGGGTTAAAACTAATTGCTGTATCATTCCTATTGACTTGATGATATACCTTATGCTGAGAAGTTATGATTATTGTCAATTATGATTATAGTCTATGTCTCATGAGAGGTCCTTCGACGTTACGACTTTAGTGTCTGGCTTTTATTGATGTATGATAGCTATGGTGCCCTTAATGTTATCTAAAGACCGGGGTCTATTAAAATCATGTTGATGGTGTTATTCAGCAAGTCATATTTAGTACATCTGGTTAATAACACAGGGGGGTGCTTTGTTGGTTTCCTTCCTCTTATCAAATATAGAAGTTCAGCCCCCCATATGGGTTCCCTATCTGGTGGTTAGTTTTCAGTACAAACAAAAGAGTTGAAGACTTGATTGTACTAACACAAAATTTGCCTAAATTCTTATCATATGTATGGTCCACCAACATTAACAATCATTCAGGTAGATAGGATTATATTAAGGATAGGAAGTGAAGATTGTTAATTCGATGATCTGATCACCACTTTCTTTTTTGTGTTTCTTTTATGTCTTGGACAATTTTATGGTCTCTGTCACAAGACATTACTCATGATGTTTAAATTGTTTGAGATCATTTTATTGGACTTCTAATTTTCTTGATAAAGACTTTGATTGTATTATAAAGCTTTAAATTCCTTCTCATTTCTATTAGCTTCATAATCATTACTGTACTAAGTACTTGTAGGTTGTCCTTTTTCGGTCTTATATGTTATATGCTCCAACTATACTCCCCCTAAATAACATATAAGTGTGTCCATCAGTAAGAACCCTACCTGTTAGGTTAGGTTCAATTCCCACAAGAAAAATGTTTTAGACTTAACCTTTAATCTACGCTTACACAACATCGATTTATGTGAAGTCCTTTCCGGAAACAAGCTATTATTGGGGGTTTTGGTGAACAAAGTAATTAATTAAGTCTAAGACCTAAACTAGTCGCTTATTTCCAATATATTTTATGTTTATCAAATGATTAGAGAAACTAGGGTGTAAGCCTTCTCCATAGGTTCGTAACGAAGTAAACATGGCTATAACAAGTCTGTCCTAGTATCTTACATGCAAAATGGTAAGTTATGTATCCCTAATTCCTTGGTCCGACAACCATTTAATTTCACTCTGCACCTTGGTCCGGCTAAGTGTGTGTACTTTACTAAACTTTAACTTTTACCTCATATTAAGCTTCATAATTGATGTATGGCAGTTATTACTTCGCACCAATCGACACTAGCCTATTAGATAGTATACATTAAATCTACGTTAAAAATTATTTTCTTATTATATACCTCCTTGGTCCGGCACGTAGCAACAAGGCAAGTTCTAACACATGCTCTCATTAAAAATACTTCTTAACGGAAGAATTATCAATACATGTAAGAAACTATATTGGCTAGTTTTACTTTGTTAATTGCCCATGGTTCCCACATCCCTAGTTTTGGATTTAGTTACCCATGTTCATAGTTATAAAATTTATATCAATTAGACAATAATTCATGTACTTACTTTGATGAGATTGAAGATAATACAGAAAAATCACTTGAATTAGTGAAAATAGTTTAATAAACAATTTCAAAAAAATGAAGTATATTCCACAACCCAATATTCAACAACTAATATTAAATATCAGAAAAATAACCAAGAGTCTAACCTTAAAAATAAGGTTTTTGTTTCTATTTATAATAAACGAATCCTAAACATAAAGGAAACATTAATAAGGAAAATTTGTCCAAAAACGCGTCTCGCGTCGATGGCCTAACTGAGGACCGTCGAGGTAATGATGAATTGTCGACAGGAGAAAACGCAATCGCTTCTTTCATAGCTCCTTTCAACTCTATTTTCAGATTCTTTCTTCTCCAACTCTTTGTTTTTTACATCTGGGTTTACCCCCTAGAAGTAACCGACATCCTTATCCTTTTGAAGGACTAAAATTAGCCTCTTAGTTTCATGTCATTATATTCATAGCTTGAAAAAATGCGGAAAATTTAAAACTTTTATTTTACTACTTTGAGGTTCACCAGTAGAGTTTCTAACAATACACACACTATTATATATTTATATCGAGTATCACATAGACCCTTCATATAGGAAGGTTTACAATAGCCTTCTATCTTTGTATAATTGGCACACCCACACACATACACACCCCACACACCTACTAACATACATCTACATATTATATATAATATATATATATATATATATATATATATATACATAATCTCTCAAAGTTTGACAATATCTCTTTTTGTGACCACTATGGCCATAATTAAAGCAATTATCATGTCCCCTTAAGAGGCACTCAGCCATAGTGCTTTTTACCAAACTTTCCACAAGATGGCTTCTCTTTTTTGTGATTAGAAAGAACCTTCTCCCTTCTTTAGTTAAATTTATGGTTAGAACCCCACTTCTTAAATTAGGCTTATCTTGTATCTCAAGCCCCTCTCGAAATTTGTGTGGTTGGCGGCAATTTGAAAAGAGCATCCAAATCTGAAATATAAGGCTTTACTTCTCTTCGGTGTGACTTTTACCAGGGGGGTACGAGGGTTTCTGTATGTATTGTGATACATCCTTGAGTTGGTTTATTTAGGGTGTTTCTTAATGCAACATGGGAAGTTGGTAGCTATGCTTCTAGGACAACTTCAGGTGGGTAGGAAACTCCCAACTATGATCTTGAATTAACGTCCAATCTTCAACCTCACCCCATCTATCCAACCTATGAACAGTCTTTCAACTAGGTCTTTGTTGACTTCATATTACCTAGACCAACTCTATATAACCCAGGATAAATGACTTAGAGCATCCGCAACCACATTGGACTTGCAAGGGTTATAGAGGACACTCATGTCATAATCTTTAACGATTCTAACAACCTTCATTGTCTGAAAATCAACTCTTTTTAGGTAAACACACATTGGAGACTCTTGTGGTCGTTATACACATCAACATGGACACCATGGATAGTGTGTATCATGTAGACGAAGCTAAGAAAGACCTAGTGAAAGATGTTCATAGGTTGTCTAGATTGGGTAACGGGACCCATGGGCTTCCTCAAGGATCTGGTTCCTCAACTCATCTATATTGGGAACCCACAATCTTCCTTGATTCCTCAAGACACCATCCCCCATAAAGAGAATGACTCATTAAACTTACCAAGAACCGATTCCGTCCACTCCTCAATGATTGGTCAAGGTGTTGTTTAGGACCTTCACCTATCCTACATTACATGTGACTCTAGTTATGATGGACGCCATGAAACCACCTTTGAGAATCTTTCATCACTTTCAACCTCAAAACCATCTAAGACAACCAGGAACTCTTCACTAGTCTTTTTCTTAGCTCATCTACATGAGAAAACTACCATGGTGTCCATGTTGATGTGGTATAACGACCACAGAGTCTCCCAATGTTGTTTACCAAAGAGTTGATTTTTTTCATACAATGAAGGTGGTGAAAATCATATAAATATAAGTTACATGAGTGTCCTCATAACCCTGCAAGTCCAATGTGGTTGCGGATGCTCTAAGTCGTATTTATCCATGGGTAGCGGTGTCCTCAATGTAGATGAAGTCAACAAAGACCTAGTGACGCTGTTCAAGGTTGATGAGATTGGTGTGAGGTTTGAAGATTGGCCGTAATTCAAGATCCTGAGTTGGGTATTTATTTTTCTCTCATGCACCTTAAGTTGTTATAATATAGGCCTATTACCGTACCTTTTTCCATTTTTCATACATCCCACCACTTCGTCCACCACTCCCGTTTTTCTCAAGCCCTACCACCTCCCCCCTTTGTAACCCTCTGGTAAAGTCACACCGAAGAAGAAGTAAGCCTATCTTTCATGATTTGGATGCTCTTTCACATAGCCTCCGACCACACAAATTTTTCGACTCTTTGTGGGGTGTAAAGTAGTCAAGGGAAATACAATGGATGCAAACCATCCACACACCTCCTATAGTAACCCCTAGACCCGTTGAAAAATCCTAATGTCCCGATTTGAGTGCAATGGTCTATGGAATTAAATTCACCGCCTCAGTTTCCCTTGGATCAGCCCTTCAACTCCCTCCACTATATTATGATATACCAAGAACTCACGACCTCAAACCAAACTCCACATTTGCCTATATTGTGTCAATGATTTGGTTCTGTCTTACGCACTTGTAACCCCATCCTCACTGGTTCATTTAAAAACTCTCATTTTTCGAAAAGTGACTAAGCTGTTTGTTACTGAATAAACTATAAATGAATCGAGGGTCCTTCAAACACTCTTAAATCCATGAGATTCCATAAGGCAAAGCCGGGCATTTTTGAGACCAAAGGACATACTAAGAACTCATAGTGACCATATCTAGTTCGAAATGCCATCTTTGGTATATCCTCTCCTCTCTCCCTAAGATTGTGATACCCTGATTTCAATCAATCTTAGAAAAGTAGCTTGCCCCTTGGAGGTTATCAAACAGGTCGTCAATCCGATGGAGTGGATAGTTGTTCTAAATAGTGCCTTTTTTTAGTTGGCGGTAATCAATGCACATCCTATCGGACCAATCCTTCTACTTCACAAATAAAATGGGAGCACCCCAATGAGAAATACTGGTCTAGTGAAGCCCTTGTCTAGTAAAAATCTTTGAGTTGAGACTTCAACTCTTTCAATTCGGCCAGAGCCATCCAATAAGGAGGAATTGAAATGGGATTTGTATCTGGTAACAAGTTGATACCAAAATCAATTTCTCGTTCGGAAGGAATATCTGGAAGATCATTAGGAAAAACCTTGGGAAATTCCGTCACAACGGTTACCGACTCAATGGGAGGAATTTCATAGTTTAAATTTGGACTCTTACTATGTCATATAAACAACCTTTTGAGATCATTTTGCATGATTTCAAACAAGATATTTTACGACCTCTAGGAATAGAATTTCCCTCCTTTCACTCTACAACGAGCTCATTTGGAAAGTTAAACATCACCACCCTCATGCTATAATCTACAGAGGCAAATCAAGAATTGAACAAATCCATACTCAAAATGACATCAAAATCAATATATCAAGTTCTACTAGGTCAACATAAGAAACTCTCTCGGGAAAAATCATAGGACAATTTATATACACCCTTTATACAACAACTGACTCACCCACAAGGGTAGACATTATAAAAGGTTCATGTAAGTTATCGGGTAAAATGTCAAACTTTTTAGCTACTAGAGGCGTAACACATGATAAAGTAGAATCGGGATCAAGTAAGGCATATACATCAATAGATAAGATTTTCAACATATCAGTCACCACATCCAGAGAAGTCTCTTGCTCACCCTTAGAGTGGAGAGCATAGAAATAGTTCTTCTTCATAGCCTCATTTGAACCACTTGCTTCATCTTGACCACTATCCTTGTCTTGATCCCTCACATTAGGGAAATCCCTAACCTTGTGCCAACTTTTACCACAACAAAAAAAAGTATCCGTTCCCTTAAGACAGTTACCATAGTACTTCTTGCCATACATCCCAAAAGTTGGCTTCTTGGTTGGTTAACTCGTATCCTTTCCCTTTTTAGACTTAGGGTTAAACACCCTATCATCCCTATCCTTAGAATATATAGAAGGAATTTGACTAGAAACCCTTTTCTTGAACCTAGGATTTTGTTGAATCTCAAGACTTTCCTTTGAAGAACTACCATAAAAAAGTCTTGCCCTCTTAGCATCTCTACTCTTCCTCTTAGCCCTTTCCTCTTCCACATGTTGAGCATGAACCATGAGACGAGAAATGTTCATACTGTCATGTAGTGTAGCTGAATAATACTCCTCTTGCAAGTCATCCGCCACTCCTGTCATAAAGCGGTTCATCTCATCTCTAGGGTCAAAAACCTAAGAAAGAGCACATTTTTACAATTGACTGAATTTCAAAGAGTATTCAAGAATACTCATACCTCCTTGATGAAGGTTTATGAACTCCACCATCTTGGCTTCTCTCTTCTCCATTCAAAAGAACCTATCAAGAAAAGACTTCTATATAACTTCCCAAGTCGCCGGTCCACCTCATAATGACCTAGTATCCCTCCATTGGACATAAAAGTTTGGGCCACATCCTTTAGTTGGTAAGTGGAAACTTGAGCATCTCACAATAAAACAACCCCATAGCTTAGACATCTTGGTAGCTTTCATCGATGAACTTCGTGGGGTCTTCTTCAAACGCTGGACCCTAGAAGTAGGAGGGATCATCCTAGTGAAATCCCCTTTAGATGGGAGGCCATGTGTGAAATGTTTAGATTTCTTGCTCTTGGGTACCACCATCCCATATCAATATTAAAAAAATTTTAGAACTATATAACATAAGGACTTAAAGTTTTTAAAAATTAGCTTGGTGGTCTGCTGGCTTGTGGGCTTGAGTAAGTGGCAAAACCTTGTGTTTTTGGGTGTGTAATGGCTTCAGTCCATTTGTAAGATAGCATACCTTATGTTCTGTCAAAGCTGGAGGATTGACCGGAGCTTGGTCATCATTCACATCTTCCTCAAGAGGAGGAACTTGATCACTACAAGGAGGAACTCCCACATTGGCAATCTCTTCTTTAAGTCTTCGTGCTGCATTCCTTCAAGTATTCATTTCCTATAATCACAATAAGATTATTAGATGCAAAAGCACATATAATTAACACTCTAAAGGGATGATATTGGAATTTCCAAGACATAGAGAGTTTTCTAAGCATCTCATAGATTCCTATTCATAAGTGTGGCACACTTAAAAATTATGAATATGAACCTACATAGACGTGGTTAAGAGAGATATCGACTCAAAGATATTTAACCTCATGCTTTGATACAAAGTTTACCCCATTCAGGAATTACCCCTAGACGTAATTGGCGTCGTCGTACTATTTAAGTACTAAGACTAGCCTCTTAGCTTACATCATTACATTCATAGGTCAAATTTTTATTGTAAAAAATATAACTGTATTATTCTACTCGGAGGTTTTTATATAGACCACTACCATAAATACACATAGTTATATTATATATAGAGAGTAGTATACATAGACTCTTCTTATAGGAAAGATTACTTAGTCTTTTACTTTATATTTGCACATAAGTATATAATATACATCGTCCTAATTATAATCTCATCTCATACCATCTAATAATAATTTAACAGAACTTTGGCCATAAAACCCCGACATCAATGTAAATTCCTCTCACATTGGATCTACAAAACAATGTTTAATACTAAATAAAAAAGAAATGGACATTGAAGTCTTAAACCAAAAAAAACTCCATTGGCTAGATAGTGGCATCGCCCTTGGAAAGTGGGAACTACCCTACTTGGATGATCAAGAGATCCAAGTCTTCTTCAAGTCTTTTTCAATGTCACTTCAACGAACGGAACCTAAAATGTTGGGAAAAAGGAAGAAATGGGGTTAGTGCACTACTTGTACAAAGTATGAGACCATATGCACGTATACTTTGAAAACATGCTATGGAAAAGGGGACATTTCATAAGCATGCACGTTTCCTCTAAAAACCTTTATGCACAATTCGTATAAAGTAAAGTCACACAACCACCCAATTCTAGTAAGTCAACACCATAACTATAGTTGTATAATAGTCCTAGTTAACTCTATCATTCAAGTCATAAAAGTTAAGCATGAATAAGAGAACATTTCACAACCTAAATATAAAAGACAAGTACCCAATTAACCCCTAACATCAACAAGTGCAACGACCAAGAAAAGACCCATAACTCATTCATCAAGAACCCACACCATCATGACAAACTTCTACTTTCAGATATCTAACATTTAAGAGTACATAGCATCATACTTTAACAATAATATCATAACATATGCATAAGTGTAACTAATTAATATATAGTATCAACAATGTAAAAGTTCATTATATACATTTCAAATAGTATTATAATCATATTCATACATAAAAACATGCTCGTAAAACTCCCTTCAAGGATAACTAATAAAATTTATAGGTAGAGTCCCATACACCTTCCTAGACTAAGCTAAACACATTAGGTCATCTTAGTTAGAGTTCAATCCTTTAGTTCATTTTACCTTTTGGGAACATCTTTCCCTAACCGATAAGACCACATGACCTAATGTGGAATCTAGTGTCATTGAACCCTACACCGATAGAAGGCGGACTACTTGCCAAGGTAGTAACAAAACATTAACATAGAACATATGTGGATCCACTAGTTAGTATTCCGATAGGGGCAAAATAGTTCAAGAACTAGGAGATATAGTTAGGACCCTCTTTATTCTACATGAATTGTAGTCTCCAATCTCAGGAGTACATTAGTGATCCTACCTTACCTATGTGGGAAGAGACACTCTTTATTCTAGTTCACTCGGTGCTAAGCTAGACTCTCTTTTGAAATGTCTTTATTAATTATAATTGCTTATTGTAGGTGATATGGTCTAACCCTTGTATAACATAATTATCATCGTAGCTCAATAATAATTGTAGGAGTATAATCTTTACTTTAAAATTCATATAAATGAGGTTAGCACATTTACATATCACTTCATAATAAGGCACATTGGTAAGTCATTCACCATCCTTATAACAATTACATCTTAAGACAACAACTCAAAAATCATAGTGAAAACATTTAAATTCATCATCATACCATCCTATCAACCCTAATACAAGGCATACTAAAATACAACATATAGCTGAATCACAATTAACAACAATTTGAAGTAAAGGATAGAGATCACAAGACTTACCAATTCTCCTTCATAATCAATCGTCAAGGTCTTACCATCAACCCTTAATTCAACCCACTTAGGGTATAATATCATTATAATTCACTTCTCAACATGATAACAAAAATAGAAGAATCACTACATCACAATTCAATACTAGACCAAAGCTTAATACAAGATACTTATGTCAATACACAACATACGTCATAACCTAGATCACATCTCAAGAAATATAATTATAGGAATATAATTCATCATAATTTATCCATAATTGATACAACAACATCATCTAGTAGTAGTTCAACAAATAACCAATTCAATCAAAGCAATACAATATAATTCATATCAAAATCAAACATAGGTTTAAGGGGAATAGGTCATCTTCTACAAAGTAGATCAATACATCAAGAAATAACATAATTGAGTTAGATTACATGTTAATATTTTCATAATATACAATATAAATCATAAAAAAATCAATTCATAAAATCAAATTCGAGATTGGATGAAACACACTTAAAACATAATTTTGGAAATAAATTTGATGGAACCCTTTGCTGAAAGATGTCTCAAAGGTGAATTAGATTTCATACCTTAGTAACTGATGAATATTGATGGTGAAACTTGACTCTTTTAAGCACTTAAACCCTTCCCTGTCTTGGTCTTCTATGGTGTTCTTCACTAGAAAGAGAAAGAAGAGAGAAGGAAGGGAGTTTGGGTTTGGGAATTA
Source organism: Solanum habrochaites (assembly GCA_027704765.1). Classification (NCBI taxonomy): domain Eukaryota; kingdom Viridiplantae; phylum Streptophyta; class Magnoliopsida; order Solanales; family Solanaceae; genus Solanum; species Solanum habrochaites. Next base: position 15,684 of record JAKWJA010000549.1, on the reverse strand, counting down.
TGAGCTTAGGTTAGTCTAATTTAGGTTAGGGTCTTTATATAGGTCATTTATTAACTTAATTAGACCTCCATAAACACCTAACTAATTAACTAAACCCTTAATTAATTAATTTAGGTCACATAAAACGGAACAACAAAACACAACCTTCACGGACGGAACCACGACCACGCCCCATTTTTCAATAGACGGGCTATGGACCAACCTTCTTGTTGGTCCGTCGTTGAGTTCAGAGACTCGTCAAAAAAGGACTTGGAAAATTTTTCTAAGTATACATCAATGTGTGGCATCGACGCCTCGTTGATTAACCAATGACCCATCTGTGGCATCCATTGGTGCCATTGTCTCTTGACAACTTTTGCCATAATTGCAAGGGTCCTCCTCAAAGGCCCTTTGTTGGTCCTTGGGTAGTCGTACCCGGATGTTTAAACAATGAATCAACTTAAAACATGTTTTACATCCTTAGGAAATTCTCTTCATCACGAGACTGATCAGATCTGCCGTAGACACCCGAGAGATCTTCACAAGGCAGGCTAAAATAAAAGACTAAGAGGCGCTGCGGATACTATGGGTCTTCAAAAGGAATCGGGAACGGGGCAAAGACATCCTAAGAAGTTTGCCTATGGGAGAAGGGAAAAGGCCAATTTTAACCACCATCCTTCCCCAAAGAGACCTGGGGTGGGGTCTCATCGAACGGGAAGTTCGAAGATGGTGAGAGGTCAGGAAGGACAAATCAAAGACAAGGGTGGGTGACATAGAGAAGAAAGTATACCCTTTGTCACCCCCCTTGTCACTTAAAAGTGGTACTGGCATTTTGTAGACGTGGTTCGGTTATTCTTATGTCGCATTACTGGTCGATGACCTGATTTTGGAAGCAGTCGAGATGTGGGCATTGGATTAGGATTCCCCCACCTCATAAAACATCATTTGATGCTTCTGACACGACCATTGAAAGTCTCAATTCCTATCCGTCCAAGGTAGAGAGTTTGAAGTCCTCTGAAAAAAGAGGACGACGGGGGAGAGGCTGATGCGGTGGAGTCATTTTCCTCGGATAAGTTGAGGTACTTTTGCCAATTATCCGACCCCGACCCTGAATCCACCGCCCTGTAGGGGTCTCTACTCATTTGCCTTCAATCCTGCCTTTTGAGGAGAGGGCCGCTAATGGAAGGCCTTCAAACCATAATGCCCCCGACGATATTCAAGGCGTAACGGAGTGAGAACATCGAGGCCCGAAGGGATAATCATTGTCACGCAGGTTGACATATTTCTTTTTTCTAGCCCGTTCTTTTGGGTTTCCTATCGATTGCGTGTATATTGAATCCTTTTCTGAAATTACTAAAAAGCATTAGGTGCATGCTTAGCCTATTGAACTAGTTCAGCACGTCATGGATGTTATCTTGATGAGATGTTGTTTACTAGACATCATCAAAATGACTATGAATCGTCAAAATGGACGTAAAAAGTAGTTTAAACATTATTGAAAGTTATGTTAGGTTCTAAAACCACATCTTGTGGATTTTCGGAGGATAAGGTATAGTTCACATTAGCCTCAACACAATAGATAGATTGTGTAACGACACAAAAATTCTATGAACCTGTATACTAGAGAGAATAACATAATTAATTATGATAAAAGGAAAGAATGAGAAAATAAATTCATATACAAAAAGATAAGTCGGAAGAAATAAGAAGGTAAATCCACAAGGGACAACCATGACATCCGGAAACTAGAGAAATAAGACTAAGGTAAATGCCAGTTTATATAGAAGGTTATCAGAAAATGTATTATTTATGTAGTAACAAGAGACTGAAAATTACTTTAATTAGTTAAACGCCATCGATAAGAGGGTCAAAAAATCATAGGTACGTACCCACCCCCAATCCCTCCTTAGGTGGGTCCATTCGAATCTGAGAAGGACCACCTGCCATTGGCCAAAGAGCAGCCAAATTCGTCTCATGCAGGAAATCAGTTCACGGTATAACTTATCATTGGTCACACCATGAAAAAAAATTATGGTCGTGTCCCCAGATACATATCAGAATCACTGTCTTTAATGTTATTTTTAAAAATCTTGGGGGAACAGCTCTGCGACGAGAACTTGTTTCCCAAAGAAAATCTTAAATTAAAATTCATTTTTGACTTATCTAAAAGGTCCACTTAAGTGAGGGGTCTTTTGGATATTTAGTGGAGGGTTAAATATTGAGTTTAATTTAGTTTTAATCACAATTTTCCACTCAAACCATATCCCCCAATCAAAACCCAAAATCTCTCACTTCTCTCTCTACTCAACCCCCTTTGAAGAAGCTTGAAGAAGAAGACCAAATCCCCCAGTTTTTTCTCAAATTAGTGTCTAATGTCTTGGTTAAGGTATTGTTTCTTTAATTATTGGGGATTCTTTCCCCAATAGGCCCTTTCAAAGATATTTATAAACTTTCTCAAACTAGGGGTTTTCTCTATACATGAGTCTTATTTCAAAAAAAAAAAACATCAGAATCGATGTGACTGAATTCTTCTCAATTTACTTACTGGTTTTGTGAAGTTATATTACATGGTTAATTCTTTTTATCAAATTAATATTTCGTACTATGGATTACAAAGTTGAGGCTTTCCCCAATTTTCATGAATTAATACATTGAATGACATGGTGAGTTGGAAGATGGTGGAATGTGTGGGATAGACTACTTGATGTTAATGTATGGTACACTTTCTCTTGGATGTAATATATACCTTGTGTATGTATTGGTCTATTGTGTCGTTGTTGTAATGGAAGTATGAAGGTATATTCACACAGGGCTGATAGGAGGTTCATGTGATTGGTCTTGTGGAGTCCAAATTATGAAAATACATAGTCTAACTTAGATAATAATGCTCATATTTGCTAACGTGTGGTTGAGATGTTGAATGCTAAGTAACTCTACCTTAACCCTAAGGAATTAATTAGCTATGAGTATATATGTTGCATGTTAGATACGACTATTAGAGGATGAATGTCTGTTTCTAATGAAATAGTAAAGTGTTTTAAGTAAAAATGTTTAACTCAATTTTATGTGGTTTAAAACTGAAAAGGATAGTTCTCACTATATGAGACCTTATGAGCTACCTCCATGATAGAATACAATTTTGTATAGGGGTCGTATAAGAGCTACGTGTGCATATGTGTTGATGCAAATAATGTATTATTACTAAATTGAATAATTCTTAGCCACCTGAAGGACATGTAATGAAATGGGTGGTCTAAGTTTTAGTAAGCCGGCCTCCCACATGATTTTCTTCACATTTGGAAAGTCTAAATCCAGATATGTGTTGTGTCTACATAATATGGGAACCTACACGTTTAGCAAGTCAGATTGTCTTCTGAACGTACCAATCTCCTTAACCCTTTAATGTGCCCTACCACAAGAATCTAGATAATGGGATCCACAATAGAAGCTACGTCGAATTGTCTCTACCTTAGGCACGTGTTAAGTATCTCTCTTTCGGTGTAGTTTGTGGGGCAGTATAACATACACCAGACCTTCATCCCACGAATCACAATGGTGTCATGTCGCTTGTTTCTATTGTTTTTCACCTAATTTAAAGTAAAAGAACAAAGTACGTGTCTGTGTGCACTCCTTACTAGGATTTTATGTTAAGGTGGTACATGAGGGAGAGAGGTATGAAGGACTTCTCTTGCACAATACACATGTTGGAGATCCTAATGAATAACTTTGTTATGTGTTCTTGTTTGATTTATTACCCAAAGATGATAATGTTGGATGTCTAGTTTGTTTCCAAACATGTAGGTATTGACCATGAAGAGAGTCTAGCTACTTTGCAATGATACGAATAGGAATTTTATCACCAAAGATTTTGTGCGACAGTCCCAAGGTCCAAGGATTGTGCATTCTTTTACTCTAGCTATGATGTGGTGTCACATCGGGAGAGATACCCTAATTAAGGCCAACGTGAGTATCACTTCGGAAAGGTACTTAGACTTGCCTCTTCAGCATTCATCATTACACTTCATAGGTTAAAGTCGAGGAAAAATTTAAACAAAGTCATCTAATTTCTATTTTCATGAGGTTTACTTAGACCTGCTCGCTTACACATACTATATTCATAGCAGGTTAACTTAGACTCATCGCTATAAAGAAGATCACATTTTCTTTTACTTTTATGCCACATATAAATAACATTCAGTAATAAGTCTTAATAGGGATGTCTAAGTATTAAACCATCCTTAAGGTAAAAGAAACAATAAGGGCAACAAATCCCTTACACACAAATGAATAAAATTCACACGTAAGGGCTATACAAACAATGATGCTGGTATTATACAAACAGAATGAAGGGATTGTAGTTTAGACAATAACGTAATGTAAAATTAGTTTAGAGTGTGAGAAAAGTCATCATCCTAGTCATGAATGTTTAGGAAACCAACACTTGCGAGAAATGATCCAACGCTCCTCTGAAAATGGTCACAAAACAATTCAACGACAGTAACCAAAAATGGTTGGGGGAAAATGGAGAAAAGAAATAGAAATGAGTTAGCAGATACTTGTACACATTGTATGGAACATTGCACACATAACATAGAAATAATGCTGAACAAGGGAATTTACAAAAACCAGGCCAAAGGTTACTTTGAAAAGTCTTATTCACAACCCAAGAAAACAAATAAGACAATAATCATATCCTTATTATGATCAAAGTTTATTAAATAGAAGGCAAACCTACCAAGTTAAGCCAAATCAACATGTTCATAGCATAATAGAATTCATAGCCAATGTAACGCTAACATCATGTCATAACCAGCAAAGCATAATTATGAGTCCATAATATTACAACATAGGTGAAAAACCTTAATTCCATAACCCTTGCTCAAATATTAATAACGTTACCAATGATCACGTTACAACCCAATAACCTCACTCAACCAAGCAAAACTATTCCAAGAGATGTATGAATTAATGTCCAACTTCACATTATAATTATCATTTAAAGGTATTCATCCTCACATTTGGTCAATTGACTAGTCACACAATTAAGAAAAATCACATAATCATAACAATTATGATCATAAGAGAATAGACACATAAGAATCAGTCCGGAAATATTTCCGCACTACTCTCAAGGGCAACTAGTGCAATGTATAGGTAGGAGTCCATATACTAAATAAAACAACTAGTGGACCAGAGCTTCGTAAAATGTTTCAAGAGTTAATTTATGTTTGAAATAATTATACAGATTATTTTAGGCAGTGTATCAGTCTTGTTAGTGCTTTGGAGGTCAGATGGTCGAGCAAGTCCATGACAGTTCATCAGGGACTGTAGCCGGGAAAGTGCTTGTGCGTCTTAGTTGTGTTATTAGTCGTGATATACCCGATTCGGTTGATTGAAATGTAGTGTGGTGTCATTCCTAAGTCCTATTATCGACCATGTTAGGTGGTTCAACAATCTGTCGGTACGATTGTCCACATATCAATGCAAACAAGGAGTTTGGGGTTCGTAGGGAGGACTAAAGACATGACATCAAAGGCTACAATACAGGTCCCAAAACGACGCATTGTATCCAACGGACCGTTAGATAATGTTGATGTGAGGCGATTTTTTAGGGAGTGTGAGAATACACACTTAATGTGGGATTATTAACCTTTTCCAAAGATTCCAGCACTTAGGGCTGCCGATACGGAAGCCCTAGCATGATGGGCCGTTGACTAGATGACGCCCCGTAGCTAGTAGTTTTCGATGGAGACACTATAAAGATGCAATGTTTTTCTGCCTTTGCTTGGCGTATTTTATAAATTAAACCCAAGTCTTTTATGAAACTAGGATGATGTGTTTAGGTTTTTTAAAGTATACTAAATTTCTTTTAAGTCCTAGATCTAAACAAGACTCCTTATTGAAAATATTCAAAATGTCTCTTTGAAGAAAGACTCTTTCAAAACTTCATAGAAGCTAGAATTCAAGGAAGATCTAGGAGGGTTGGTTTTTGGCGTTTCTTTATCAAATTTTTGTGGAATTAATTTTCATTGAGGCATGTTAGTCATCCTTGAAATGTCTTCCATTCAAAGAGTCATTCCTAAAAGATTTTAAAAAGGGTTTTCAAACTCTATCTTATTCTATCTTTTAGACTAAGTATGGATCTTAATATAAAAATATTTTAATGATTAAAATATGTTTTTTGTATTAGTTGATGATTTTAATATCAAAACCCTAATAAAACCATAGTTATGCATATTTCTAACTTTTAACATAAGAAATGGGTTACATGAACGTGATTTTGTAGTGTTTGAACTATGGTTTCCTTATGATGATATTGTATTTTCTCTACTTCCCTTAGGGCTATTTTATGATGAATTGTTGGATAAATTATGAATAGTTGTTGAAATCTTGAATGAGTGGTAAGTTTTTGACATTATTTAACTATTATTATGAAATGCTTTTGAGGGTATACCTTATTATGGCGGTTTTCTGTTGAACTATATGATGTAAATATACTGTTAAGAAATTATGTTAAAGTTAGGTCTTATATGATGAAGTTATGAATGATGAATGTAGTATGCTTGATCCAAGGGAATCCTTAAGGGGCATTAGGTGGGAGTAGTATGGGATGCTACTCTCACATTGTACTTAGTGTAACTTACAATTCCTAATGGGACTAGGTACTGTATGTGATGTCCGTAATTTGTGACAGATTGTTATTCTAATGGCATAGTTTAGAGTGTGGACTTGTTTGCAGTGGGGAGGTAAGCTTATGGTATAGTCTTGGAAGGATCATAGGTGTATATTGTCGGGTGTAATGGATGATCCCTAAGTGCTTCATGGTACTTAACTTAGTGGTTCCTAGTATAGACTTGGTTAGGGAATTTTTGAGAAATTGGGAAATGAGTCACAATGTTCTTGGTGGAACGGTTCGCTGTAATATATTTAAAGGGGTCACTGTAATAGAGGTTAAAGTTAAAGGTGCCTATTTGTGATGGATTTGTAGTCTAAATGGTATGGAAAATTTTATTTATGTGCTAAATGATGCTATATATACTAGTTGGACTTCTAGTATTTATCGAATACGATTTGACTTATTTGGCATATTTATGTGTCTATTTATACCAAAATGTCCTTTTGCATGATTTTTTACATATGCAATGAGTAATATTGTACTAAGCCATTCTTTTCTATACTCATAAGTATAGGTTGGATGGTAAGAAAAAGATAAAGGAAAAGGCTTGGGAATAGACTCTCCCCAGATCGAGTATATCTCTATATTTCTCGAGGACATTAGGGATAGGTTTCTTAGTTTCTATTACTAAGACCTACCTTCATTAATGTAATTTTCGTTTGGATTGTAAAAGTGTCGCGATTGACGACACTAAGATATAAGGTGTTCTTAAGATGCATGAGCTACCATTTAGATGTTCTGAAGATAATATGTATGATTTGTTAAAAACGTCCATTGAATGTTTTAATTCAACTAACTTTAGCATGTTTATGTTAAATGAATGATAGAAAATAGCTAAACAACAAAGACCTACGAAAGGTCAAGTAGCCTGTTAATGTGTGACACTAACGGGAGCTCCTTTACGATAAGGTGGACTTTGAAGGTTTTATAAAAACTTTAAGTATAATAGATAATTAAGTCTGACAGTCTGTCACCATAAGTGCACATTGTCTAATTAGATCTTATCATCAGAGTGTCTAGTGATACATACCCATGAGTGAGAAGGCTATAACGATTATAGAAGTACTCATTTTCTTCAATATACTAATAGAGTTATTCCTTCAGAGTGAGTTCTATATGAATGCTTCTCAACCTCTTCTCTTTTGTTTTTTAGAGACATGACTACCGAGGAGGACAACCAAACATATCAGAGGCGATTGGGGTAGAGTGGTGTTGCTATTTAAGAGGAGGAGAAATCCGTCCTTCTGTTGACCAAGTCCTAATAGATGACCATGAGAATGTGAATGAGGTGGTTCCCCCTCCGGCACATCAATGACCTACAATACCCCCTATGTCCCAAGCTCCTCCAGTACCCTTTATGGAAGGGGATATGATCAATGTGGATTTAAGGTCTGCCCTTATAAATTTGACACAACTCATGACGTCTCAAACATAAGTCGTCACCATTCATTTGGTTGCCTAAGCTAACCAAGGGGGTGGACCCCAACCTAATACAAATGCTCTCGCTTCAAGAATTCATGATTCATAAGTATGAACCCTCCTTCTTTTCATGACACTAAGGTGTATGAAGATCCACAAAGCTTCACAGATGAGATATTCATGGTGGTGGATGCTATGGGTGTGACCCCTAAAGATAGAGAGAAGAGCTATCCACTTACGAACTCAAATATGTGGATCAAGTTTGGTTTGAGAAATGGAGGGATGAGAGACCCTTATGTCCGGTAAATTGGAAAGTGTTCAAGAGGGTTTTGTTAGGATAGACTGTTTCACTTTAGAGTAGATGGAGTAGATGATGGTTCATTCATGAATCATTGTAACGCTTGTCAACGGTGGAATTTTTTGGAGGTTTATTAAAGAGTACTCTCTAAATTCACAAACCTCTGAGTTATGATTGCACCTGAGCATGAGTAGCAGCCACCCGAGAGTAGGTGAAACAAAAATTGTTGAACGTGGAGTGTTAGCTAGTAGGAAAAAAAAACATTCCCACGACAAATGCTTGCTTAATAACATACATTTTTATTTTTAGAGGTTTGATGGTGATATGCACAATAAATTGAGGAGTCCAAAATTACGGAGATAAGGCAAGAGGGGAAGGGTCCTAGGTTTGATGAATTAAGTCAACAAAGATTTAAGAAGAGGTTCTTTCATCAAGAGTCTTCTATGGGGACAAAGGATAGAGTTCCCAACAAAAATTCTCAAGAAAGTGGCTGTACTTTTGAGAGGTATAGGTGTTCTACTAGTGGAAAGCAACATTCGGGTAAGTTTCTTACAAGAAGATTGTTTGCTTAATAAAGGTTGCATTGATTCAGTGTAAAGAATTTGGTGTCTCACTAATGAAGAAAACAACAAAAAAATGAAGGGGAACGGCGAGGGAAGGGAAAAGGAGGCAGGGAGGACGAATAGCGTATGTATTGGTGAGGAGAAAGTTCCGCGTCTGAGGGACTTGCCCGTACTGAACAAGAGAGAGACATTAGGGCTAGAGAAGTCCGGGAAGCCACGATCGTCATATGAAGGGGAACTTTACCTTAATAGGATGCGTGCGTTTGTAGCCATCCGGTGTTTGGTGGTATGTTTGATGTTGGAGAAGGGATTTCCCATATAAATGAAGAATTGTTTATTAATGTTTGTTGAGGAGGATAATTATTTCCAAAGTTGTCTAGCAAAATGCTGTGTTAAATGTGTTTGTGTGGGCTTCCTTGTAGTTTGTGCATTGACTATGATTTCTTAATTAGTAATTTATAATCGGGTTATATGCTACTAGTAAGTCCTCATATTTCGTATTAAGTTTTAGTGTATCATTCGAGTGACAAATGTGTTCCTAAGCGGCGGGAACGATGTCACACCCTAAAATGAACTAGAGGTGAAACTAGAGCTTCTTAAATGTTCATGATTTAATTTTTGTATTAAATGCATAATAAATATTCTTTAGGAGTATATCATGTTTCTGTGATGTTGGAGGTCATAACTTGCCCAAGAACGGTCTATGAAGCATCAGAGGTGTGCCTTAGAAAGTGCTTGTGCGTTTTAGTGTGTTTTAGCGAGTTTTACATGTTCGTTTTGATTGAAATTTATGTGGGGTATTCATAAGACTTTCATTACATAGTTAAGGGGTTCAACGTTCACATACGACTCCACCAAAGACCCACAAGGGGTCATAGATGAGGACCCAAGACTTGACATCAATGCTCCAAGAAAGGCCCAAACTAAGCCCTAGCATCAACGGGCCATAATCGTGTTGAGGGGCCGTCGTTGAGGGGCATAGATCCGAACTTAGTGTTGGAAGTGTGAACCCCAAGATGGATCACTTGTACTCAAATCGAAACACTAATAATAACGCTTCATTCGAATAGAAGAGCGGCCCATTAGCTATGGCGTCGCGATTGGAAGACACTATTAAACTTCCACTTTTTTTTCTGTTGCCTGCTTGCGCTTGGGGTCTTCTTCCTAGACCAAGAAAAGGACACCTCATTTCACAGTTATTTCAAATTGTCTCTAAAGAAAGACACTAAAAACTCATTAAAAGTCTAAGAACTCAAGGAAGAGCTAGGAGGTCTGATTGTGGGAATTTGTTCATAAAAATTTCGTGGGTTTCCTTATCATTGAGGTATGGTAGTCATCCTTGAACTATCTTCCTTTCAAGGAGTCATTTCTAAAGATTTCAAAAAAGATTTTCGATCTCTATCTTCTTATATCTTTGACTCTAAGCATGGGTATTTAAAAATGTCTTCATGGTTTAAATATGTTGTTTTATTATTAGTTGATGATTTCAATATCAATACCCTAATGAACAAATGCTATGCATATTTGGCAAAGTTTTAACTTAAGAAATAGTTAACTGAACCTGATTTGTAAGTGTTTGAACTTGGATTCTTATAATGAATTTGGTTTAAGCTTACTACCCTAAAGGCTATTTTGTGAGAATTGTGGATAAATATGAATAGGTTTGAAATCTGATTGAACAATGGTTGAATGGTAGTTTTGCACTTTGTTTAACTCTATTATTAAAGTTTTTTAGTGTATGGGCACCTTTGGTGGACGGGTATTCTTGAAGTATATAAATGTGAAGTTCTACTTGCTGTAATGTGATAAGGCCACTGATGGTGTTATATTCATGGAAATAAGATGACGATATGATATTGTTCTTGTTGATGTGATATAGAGCTTTGTTATGTGAAGTATGGTATAGAGGATTATGTCAAAATGAACATATGTTTAGTGAAGCATTTTAAGTTGTGTAATACGAATGAAGAAGGTTGTTAGCCATGTCTAGAATCCAATGTTAACTAAATGATGATTATGTGAAAGTTGTGTCCATACATACTCACCATTAAATGAATGAATGAAGTTAGCAAATGTGAATAAGGGGATTTTTTTGGGTTAACACTGTTCGTGAGTTAAAAATTGACGGTTGTAGGTAGCAACCCTCACTATTCAAAGTCCTTGAAACTAGGTCAAAGGATGGATACTCTTATTGAGTTGAGATGTGGTGTCCACTATTCATCCTTAACCTATAGTTCATAATGTTGATACTCCGTGGTGGAGTATGCTTAGCACCAAGACGATATGAAAGAAGGGTGGTGGTTACACCTCGTGATTTGAGACTATTGTATTTCCAATGTAGCCACTTGAGTGTTGTGTGCGCATCGTAGTAGAGAATGAGTGTAACCTTTAGTTTAGAAATTAACCTTTTCCATTAAACTATATGCCCGCTTGAGTGTAGCTATTTGAGAAAGAAAGACAAATAAAAATCTAATAGGACATAAAACCTACTCTATGCAAGGGGGGATCCCTCATTCGATAAGGGCCAATATCGGGATTCTATTGTCTAGATCTCATGGTATATATTGGATAAGCTATCCTCCACAAAAGAATGATTAAAATCTAAGTCTCTAAAAGAAGAATACTTAGGGTAAGTGGTGGTATGAAACGTTATTTATCCATAGCACAAGTAGTTATTCCAGAAGAGGAGTTGGTGGTGATTAACTTGTTATATGAATGTGTATAGAATGGCAGTTAAATGGTTAATTGTGTAGATGAAATTAAATTACTTAGTCTATTTTAAGAAAAAAAAACATTGTTTAAAGTTATTGTATTATATGATGAAGTTATGAAGTATCGAATGTAGTGTGCTGATCCACGGGAATCTTAAGGGGCACTAAGTGGGATACTGTAGTAATTGTTTTTCTGCTGCGCTTGAAATACTAGCGGTTGGTTAGTCGACAGGATTCATTAGGTGTATTTAATGTGTCTAAGGAGGGTGTATAGGCGATCTCGCTTCAATGTCTTGACTTCGTGATTCAGGCTAGGGTCAACGTCACGTACCCAAATTGGATCGCGATGGCTACCTACACTTACTCCACTGTTATATGTGATAGCGCACACCAAACCACAAGTCTAACCACCGGACAATTTCAATGTGTAATATCAATAGGAAAAGGTGTATGCGGAAGACTTAAACTTCATACATAAAATACCAATGTAATAACTTCTAAAATTGGAAACATCCTATTATTATCCCCAAAATATGGAAGTTCAACCTACAAGACATCTATGATAGAATTACTAAACTAATGGTCTTGCCTAAGAGCTCACAAATAACAAAAGCTAGTCATGGCCGGAACTTAATAAGAGCCTCACGAAATGAGAAAGCAAGAAGATCACAGTCCAAGCTAGAACGCATTAGCTCACCCTGATATTCGGAGTAAATGAAGACTGCTAGAGTTACTGTTGAGTCAAAGAGGACGGCACGGTTTGCTGCCACTCCACAAAGAGAAACAAGAAAGAAAAACAGAAAAGGAGGGGGGCGAAGGACGAAATCAACAAGGACTCGGAGGAGGGAGAAGCGGGCCAAACGCAAAAAGAGAAAGCAAGAGAGCGCAGAGAACCAGCAGAATAAGCAACGACGAAAGAGGCGGAACAGGGGGAGTGAGCAACAAGGGCGCAATCGCAGGGGGAGACGGGGGGGAGGGGAGGGGGGGGGGGGAGGGGGGGGGGGGGGCTAATGGGAGGGGGGGAGATAGAGAAAAGACGAGGGAGACCAGTATGTATTAAGGGCAGGATGTCGGACGGACGAGGGCAGGGGGCGAAGGGGAGGGGGGGGGAGTTTACCTGACGAGGGAGGGATGCGGAGGGGAGGGTAGGGGGGGGGAAGGAAGGGGTAGAGGGGGGGGCGGGGGGGTGGGGGGGGGGGGAGGGAGGAGAGGGGGGAGGAGAGGAGACGAGAGGGGGGAGGGAAGTGGAGGATGGAGCGGGGGAGAGTGGGGATGAGGGAGGAGTGGGAGTAGGGGGGGGGAGCGCAGCGGTGGGGGGGGGAGGAGGAGTGGAGGGTAAGCAGGAGGGTGGAGGAGAGGGCAAGGTATGGGGGGGGGGGGGGAGATGGGGAGAGGGGGGGGGGAGGAGGGAGGGGGGAGGGGGGAGTGAGAGGGGAGTCGCGACTAGAGAGGAGGGGGGGGGGAGAGGGGACAGGGCCGGGGGGGGAGGACGAGGGGAGGGGGAGGGGGAGGGGGAAGGGGGAGGACGGGCGGGGAGCGGGGTGGGGGGGGGGAGGGGGGAGCGGGGGGGAGGAGGGGGGGGGAGGAGGGGGGGGGGGGAGGGAGGGAGGAGGGGGAGGGAGGGGGGGGGAGAGGTTAGGGAGAGAGGGGGAAGGCGAGATAGGGGGGTAGAGAGGGGGGAGAGGAAGACCGGAAATTAGAGGGGGAAAGGGAGGAGGGTGAAGAGGGGGGGAGGGGAGGAAAGCGGGCCGTTGAGGAGGGAGAGTGGAGAGAGAGAGGGTGGAGAATGGAGGAGGGGAGGGGGGATGGATGGCGGGGGTAGGAGGGGGGGAGGGTGAGGGGAGGGGGGGGGAAGGAGTGGGAGGGAAGAGGCGAGTGGGGGAGGGGGTGGAAGGGGGGGGGGGGATGAGGTTAGGGGGGAGAGGGGACGGGGGAGCGGGGGGAGAGGTGCGGGGGAGGAGAGAAGGGGAGGGGGGAGGAAGGGAAAACAAAAGGGGGGGGAGAGGACGGAGAGGAGAGAGGGCTGGGGGAAGTAGGGTAGGGAGAGGGGGAATGGGAGGTAGGGTAGGAAGGGCGGAGGGAGGGCTAAGCAGGGGGATGAGGAGCGATTGATGGGTTGGGTTTTAGTCTTGTGAGAACATAGATTGGTTGGTTGTTTGGTAGGGGCTTTGTTATGTTTTTATGAGTATTATTTTTATTTTTATCTTATATTTTTTTTTAATATTAATATCTATTGTTAATATTTATTTTTTATATTTTTTTTTTTATTTTAGCAAATAAATAATATCACATCATATCTATGAGACCAGCCTCCAGCAACCATACTCTTTTGGGAACATGTTCTTTAGATGAGTATATTAGACAGCTTTCATAGATTCATTATGTAAATTCTCTGTGTGGCGGTACGTGACACTCCGGATCCCTGCGTTTAATTATGTCTTATTCCTCTGTGTCGGTACGTGGACAATTCCCCCCCAGATCCCCTACTACTATGTGTCGGACGTGGACACTCGATCCCGCTAAATTTACGTGTCATGTTCGTGACACCCGTCCACACTGACATTTTACGTTGCGTCGCTGGTGACACCGGGCCCGCCTAATCTCATTTATGTAAATCAAGCCTTCTTTTATACCAAGCGCATAATCATTAAACCAGAAGATTAGGTTTTTATCAAGATTTGGGATTCAATAGCTTCATCATTGCTGTTTCGTCACAATTTCCCCATATATATATAAAATCACAATCATGAATACACACAATTAATCCATATAGAAGAGTTTACAAATACTAACCCAAACACATATCATTCGCTAATATAAGTAGTTATACTGACGAGTAGCATAAAAACATAACCTACCCCTCCACCGAAGTTCGTGAATCAAGCAAGCAAATCCTCAAAATTCCTTGGTATCCTTGTCGCTTTCTAGCTTTCTCTTTGTCGATTCCCTCTCTTTCTATTTTCTTTTTCTTTCTTTGATCTATTCCAACTCCTCTTTGTTTTTAACACTAATTAGTATATAATTAAGAATGAAAGATGGAATAATAACCCACTTAATAACTTAAGTTAACCTCTTGTTTAACCGCCAAGTAATTGATATTAACTTAACCTCTAACTTTATAATTAAAGTAGGAATAGTCTGCAAAACATTTGTCCCTTTAAAAAGGTAAAGGAAATCCGACGACCCAAGCCTGGGATTGCGCAACACTGTGACGGGACGTCCGCATGCGACGGTCCGTCTTGCAGGTCGTCGCAAGGTTTCAGAGAGAGACTGAATTTCCACCAAAGGGTCTGTGACGAGTCCTTCCTCCTGTGACGTCGTCCTGCGCAATCCGTCAAGGAGTTCAGAGAGAGCTACGATTTTAGTAACCAAAATTTCAGGAATATCTAAGGGTTTGAAACGAGAACACCTCCCTTGACGGTCCATCAGTAGGGTTCCGTTTGTCTCAGCCGTTTTCAAGAATGAAATAAAATCGTGCGCTCCAAAAATGACGTCTACTAAACAGGTCGTTACAAAGATACCAATTTACCCATCGTTCGTCCTCGAACGATCGAAAGAAGAAAACAAGGGCGAAAGGAATACAGTTACCTGATTATTTAACCAGGATGTGGGTATATCTTTCTTGCATATCTGCCTCCTTCTCCCAAGTGGCTTCTTCAACCGGTCGATTCTTCACATTGCACCTTGATGGATAGCAATCTCCCTTGACCTCAACTTGTCGAAACGTCTTCGATCGTAAGATGGGCAACAGGCTCCTCCTGTCATAAGAACCAATATTTGCATTCAGCAAAACTGAATCCCACGGATAATGTAGTTCCATTCCCCATGTATCTCGTCAACATCATGGGACAAACATGGATACCGGATGTAACTCCGGAGGAGTGCTGGAGGCAAAAGTTTTAATTCGAGATAAAGTCACTCCTCCCCTACTCAGACTTCAGAACTTCAAATGGAACCAAAATACATCGGACTAAAAAAAAGCTTACCTCTTTTGATACCACAATACGCATCCACACACTATCAGGGGTGAAAAACGTC